>SNQJ01S0073235.1:18453-37734 GCA_010110895.2 Picea sitchensis | reverse complement strand
CCTAAAATAAGGAAAGTGGGTTAAGATGGTTAGAAGGTAATTTAAATAATAAAGTGAAGTGATGAGTGTACTATAAGTCAAAGTGGATACAAAATAAATTATTTAAATAATAAATTTAATGGAGAAATTACTAAGTGGACAAATGGTTAGAAGCGGGTTAGCCCTAAAATAAGGAAAGTGGGTTAAGATGGTTAGAAGGTAACCCCTTGAGGAAGCTACATGAAATTATAAATAAGAGGCAAGGGTCTCTCATTTTTAATCACACTTGAGGATATTAAATATCTACAAGTGACTAAGGTAACCAAAGGATATCTAAGCTGAATTTCAGAGGGAAGGTGAAGTAAACAAGGCCAAAATTCAAGGGAGGATAAATTATTTTGATGATGCTTTCTAGGGTATGTTATTTACAGGTCATCTCACCATTTTCACAATAACGTTTTTTCTAGCATAATTCAGACTATGAAATTGGGAGGCCATTGAGGAAACGTATCCAAGTAGATGTGATAAAAATTCTAGCTTGTGTATCGTTGTATTTTTGGAGTTCCACTACGTGGAAAATAAGTTTTGTGGCTAGTCTTAAAACTAGTCTAAAACACATGTTTTGGGTAAAAATGTCATAACTTATTCATAACAGATCCAAATTCAGTAAGACAAAATTTATTGGTTAGATTATAGTCTGTAGTATTCTGTGTACCATTTTTAGATCCATAAAACAAATATTTTGTGTAGGGAACGCTATACAAGTTCTCTCTCTAGAATAAGCCAGAATTCAACAAGGTATGCCATTTTTCTATAAATCCTTTTCTGACAGGTTCCAAGCAGTGAAACCTGGAATAATTGCAGAAAATACATCGAAGAACATTTTGTACAATTTTCATATCTTTATTCATTACAGGTACATAGTTATGATTATTTCAAGTTAGGGTTGTTGACTAATCCAAAATTAGTCACGTGAGACTAAAGTAAAGTTTATGAAAATGTTAGTCTCTTGTTGTTAAAGTTAAGGAAGGTTTGCAGGTATGTGATCATATACACCAGGTCTATTACAAAGTTACAAATCAGATTTGGATGATGAAATTGATGAGGGATTTTGGTTGAGGTACATGTTGGGTACATGGTTGAGACAAGCATTTGATGAGTTGGCACATAATTGAGGTGTATAGTTGATGATGTTGGTACATCTTAATGAATCATAGGTCATGTGTATTTGTTGCATGATTGGTACATATTTGGTGCATGGTTGATGCACTTGTTTATGGTACAAGTTGAGGTACATGTTGATGTATGGTACATGTTGGCACAGGTTGTTACAGGTTGATTATAGGTTGATTGGTACATGTTTACAACAGTATATCTCACAATGATAGTGTGACAGTGGTTCCATCATTCTACTTCTACATCAGGGCAGTTGTATGGGGCAAGGACAGGTGGTTGTAGCCACCTTCCGGTTGTAGACAGAGAACATAGGGGGTTGTATCCTTCTTCTGGTTGTAGCCATAGAATTGAGGAGTTGGATCTTTCGTCAAGTTGTATCTTGAGAAACTAGGGGATTGTAGCATCCTTCTGGTTGTAGCCAAAGAATTGGGGAGTTGGAGCTTCCTTCAGGTTGTAGCATGAGAAACTATGGGGTTAGATCCTCCTTCCAGTTGTAGCTGGAAAACAAAGGAAGTTGGTGCTTCCAAAGAATTCAATTCTTAAAGAAATATAATAATAAAAAATTCCATGGTTTTATACCGCATTGGGTTTCCACGTAAAAACACCGGTGTACTGTGTATGTGTATGATTTATCATTTTTTCATTGTTTATTTACTCTGAAACAATTGGATGATAATACTACATTGATATGACACTTGCATTTTGTGGTTAAAAAGGATTATTTCATTATTATTTATTCACCCCCCCTCTTAGTAATCCAACAAAAATATTCAGATGTTGTTGGAGTAGCCTTTCCAATTCCTCCTCGTCCAACCCTTGCTCGAAAGATCCACGATTAGAATAACAATGCTTTGATTATTTTTTTCTCCCTTGTTCACCTTGAGAATGCCTCCCTTTATAGGATTTGAGAGTCTCAAACACCTTGGTTATATTTGGGATTAATTGAGGATATGGCTCCATCAATTGTGAAATCTCCCTTAGATGCAACCTAGGGTTTAGATTCGATCCAAACCAACTCGATCCATCCATAGTTGTGTTTAGAAGAAAAAGGGATTTCTTCCAAGATTTGATCAACCAATTCAAAGCTACCTTAAAATGAGAAACAAAACTCTACAACGCTCCATGTGAGATGGGAAAGGAATGATAGCTCTCCCGGTATATGAGAAGGGGAGCGTTGATCTTAGCAAAAGTTGCCAACATGAAAAATTCTCATAGAAAAAAACTTGTTCTAGCTATCAGATGATGGGGATTGTTTTTCTAGCATGTTTTATGGGTTGTATCAAGTGTTTTTATGGTGTCATTCGTGATGTGACACTTACAGAATGATACTGTGACACTTGCGACAAAAGTGTGACACTTACAGCACTTACGACAATGAGAATGTGACACTATCGAAGTGAGGACGTTTTGACGTGTAACAAGTGCAACCCAATGGACTGAGAGAAATGAAGTGGTTACATTCCTTGGGTTTGGAATTTCTAGAAGAATATAGATGGTGGAAATCGGGATAGCTGTCAGATAATGTCAGTGAGTTATTTATCTATGTTTTATGTTTTGGGTCCAGAGTGTCATGTAATTTTAGGCTGGAAAGCCTATACATTGATTAATGTCCAGGGACCCAAAATTGTAAAATCAATGAACACTCTTAGGGTGTTGTGCACTTAGGAAAATGCAAAAATAAGGGGCATGAGAATGTAATATCATTGGTTTTAATCCCTGCAAACTATAATGTAATTGCATAAATGTCATTTAGGTTGGTGAGCAGATGTGTTAGGGCAAAGATCCCACATTGATTTAATGTGGTTGAGGGGAGAAATGCATATTATGAACATTGAAATGATTAATAAAGATGATAATTGTTGGATATGATATGAGAGGGACGAAAACGATGGAGGATATGATTCCACAAGAGAGAGGGGTCAAAGGGGGAATTATTCATGGGTATTAATCCAAACCCACATTCCTGAAATTATTAGCATTATGTATAAACCTTCTATTTTGTTGTTAAGTGTTCCCAAAGTCAATCTTTAAATGCATGTAAGAGGGTTGGCGTGAGGAGTCACATCCATTACTTATTGGGAGCATGGGTATAAATTACAATCATCTTTGATACGAGTCAGACTCAAGAAGTCAAGGGAAAAGAAGAGAAATTTGTATGGATAATAGGACAATTTTTACATGTAGATTTTGGATATCAAGAGAGGACTTGAATAATGGAAAGAACACTGACCATTTTTTTCTTGAAGGAAACCATTATTTAGTTGTGTTTTATTTCTGAGAAAGAAGCGTGTGTTCCTATAAAATAAATTGTAATCCTGTAGTGCATTTTCTTGTTGATAAAATGGCTCAAGAGCCTTGTGAAGGCTACCATGAGCGCTTCTTAGGAAACCAAGAGTTACTGGGGACCCCATATGAGATATTTCCTCGCCAACCAAGTTCACTGGAATCTTTGATAAACAAATGGTACATCCTAAGGGACTATGAGTAGTGAAGGCATTACATTCCTTGGGTTGTTCAAGTTGTGGGGAAGAGAGCTGAAGGATTGGAACTATTGTGGGAGTAGAGCCTGAGTTTTTTTTTTTGAGAGTGGATAGACAGGAGGACCAAATACCATTTTTAATCATAGTCTCATCTAAGGGGTGGCTTGTTGTTTAGAGAAAATGAACAATAGCACCCATGGTTGGGAGGTTCATCCTTCATATGCAACCAGTTGGTTAATTACCAACATATGAGTTTTCTATTGTGTTTTAATGTTTATTCCATTGTGCAAATGGAATATATGAATGATGTGTGTTTGTTTCATACTTACTAGATGCATTTTTTTTTTAATATATGTGGTTAGATGCATTTACAACCATGATATCAGTCAAATGGTTAAATAAGTGTTTTATTTATAGTTGGTAAACTATAAGAAATTATTGAGTATACAATCTTATTTTAAAATGTGTTTTCCACTCACAATGCTCCTCAGTTGGACCGATGTACATTACATGATTTATGTCTACTTTCACTTCCATATTGAATAAGGATTGTGAAGGGTTTATGGGACTCAAACTCGACTTCTCTTTCTCAGGTTCTTTCTGCAACTCCTTTTCTAGGTCTTCATTATCTCTCAATTTTCCATCTAATCTAATATGTGACTTCTAGGCTCCAACTTTTCTGAACGGTCTGAGATTTCTTATTATAGCCACCATGAGGAGGGACATATTGTGAGATATGTCAAGGACTTGCACTTCCATCCTCACAAATATCTTCTCTACTGGATATTGAGGGTTTTTACGAACATAATTGTCTTCCATGGTTAGGGTTTCTGCTACTTCTCTTTAAGTATATTCCTAGATCCTGCAACTTTCCACAACTACCCCAAGAAAACCTATTATGATACCAATATGATATGTTAACTTACTTCAATATTCTGTTGGAATAGTTCATCACAAAAAATATAATAAATAAAACTTAAATTTACACTGTGAAGGTTAAATTGCTTTAGATTCTGCAATATTTAGTTGGTGATTTTCTACTTATGCATGAAATAGATAAAATGTTGAAAATAAAGAATAGTAAAATACAATCATACACCACCCACAAAACAACACAAATATTTTCTCTAGGAAACCCTTACGGGAGAAAACCGAGCTAGAAGGTGAAGCTTCTTTGTTCTCTTTTCTCTCGTATGGAAATAATGCAAGTACAAAGGAGAAGACACTCTATATGGAGTTACCTAAGACTTGTGGCATGTTAATTTGCTACAAAATATTAACCCCCACTGTTATGCTCTTTAATTTCTCACTCCAAGTTGTTCTGCTCTACTATGGAACAAAATACAATAGCATATAATGGAACTCATTCTCCTCCTATTGGCATGGTATTTAAAATACCTAATAGTCATCTAGGGTTAGGGTTTTTACTTCCTCAACCTTCAATTGTGATAAGGTTTTTGGATCTTCTAGATTCTTCTTGAAAGTCCCCATGTGGCTAGCCCCATATGCATGAGTAATGTTAGCGAACATGGCATCTTCTCATACCATGGTGGTCAACACGATAGGTCCACTTGCAAGAGGCATAACCGAGACATAATTTCTGCAGACAAGTTTTGATTGATGCATGGTCTACAGCGTTCGAGAGGTCTCAGAGTGTGGAACACCGTCATGGGTGTGGGAATTATTTTTGGACATCATGACCCAAAAAAACACCATTTAATGCCTCAAAATGGCTCCAAAAAATTCTAGACCCCAATTCTCCAAAAGATAATGAACTTACCATTGAATTACAAATTTGAATTAAAAAATAAAAAAACTTGTGATAAAATTCCTTACTCAAATAGTGTTTTAGGTGTTAAATAATGCCATAATGTGCTAACATAGGAAATGAATTACTTTAATTAATATTCAATAGCTATTTAAATTAACCCAACTACTAAAAGATAATGAATAGTTATTGCTATACTCCATTCAAGTCATTACATTTATTGCTATACTCCATTCAAGTTATTACTTAACTCCATCACTTATTACATTTATCTTGGCTATGGATTTAGTCAAGGTAAATAATTGTTATATTTACCTGGTTTGACTTCTGACTCCATCACTTGTTATATTTATTTTGACTATAGATTTAAATAATTGTTATCTCTAACTAATTTGACTTAAAGTAAAAAAAAAAAAAAAATTAAAAATAAACAATGTACATTTAGAAAAACAACCAATATTGTATATAATAAAATATATTATTTAATTTAAAAATATTTTTAAATTTTTCAATAATAAATTAAATTTTAAACTAAAAAACATTATACATTATCTAAGAAAAATGAGGCTATAATGAATTCTTTATTCCAACTAGTGTTAGGTTTATATAGATTATACTATTAATGGAGGGTGAGGAGGCTATTGATAAATACTATAATTCATGAGTTGCTTGGGTTTATATTGTTTAATCTATTAATGCTTTAAGTTGTGAATCAAGTTTTTGTGTTACTTGTGAATCAAGCTTTTATTATAATTCATGGGTTGTTTGGATTTATATAGTTTAAGCTATTAATTTTTTACTTATGAATCAAGTTTCAAGTTTTTATGTTACTTGTGAATTAAGTTTTTACGGTAAATTTTTATTACTAAAAATATAATAATAAAAATTAAAAAAATTAAAAATTAAAAAACAATTACATAATAATAAATTTTGTAAAATAAAAATAATAAACTTGTGAATGTAAAAGGTAAATCTCTATTAAAAAAACATGAAAAGCAAGCTTGTTTTTAAGAAAAAAAAAAAAAAAAATTTATCTTTTCTCTCACACTTGTCAAGTCAAAGCAAACTTGCTTTTTAGAAAAAAAAAGCCCAAAGAGAGAATCAAACAGAGCTGCTAGAAAAAACCCAAAAAATCTGCTTTCTCTAAAAAAAAAAAAAAAAAAATCTCTTTTCTCTCACACTTGTCAAGTGAAACTTCTCTCCAGAATCACAACTCAAGTTCTTTCAATCTCTTTTAATCACACAAGTGATCAAAACAGTTATAGATTCGCTCATCGATGCCAATGAAATTCACACTATTCTCTTCTTGCAGCTCGAATTCCTTCTAAGTAGAAGAAACATATTGGCAGTGTTATTTTGGAATTTGGATTCATTGAATAATCATTATGTTATTTTGCACATTTGTGGATGGGAGATTAGAGTAGATTTAAAGAAGTAGAAATTGCATGTTAACAAAATTCGACCGTTTAAAGTGTCACTTTGGAATTTAGATTTATTGAATAATCATTATGTTATTTTGCACATTTGTGGATCGGACAGTAGAGTAGATTTAAAGAATTCGACCGTATAAAGTGTTATTTTGGAATTTAGATTCATTGAATAATCATTATTTTGGAATTTAGATTGATTAAATAATCATTATGTTATTTATGTTATTTTGCACATTTGTGGATCGGAGATTAGAGTAGATTTAAGGAAGTAGACATTGCATGTTAACAGAATTTGACCGTTGCACATTTGTGGATCGGAGATTAGAGTAGATTTAAAGAAGTAGAAATTGCATGTTAACAGAATTCGACCGTTGCACATTTGTGGATCGGAGATTAGAGTAGATTTAAAGAAGTAGAAATTGCATGTGAATAGAATTCGACCGTTTGATGTTTCGAAAATGCCATAATGTTTAATGTTTGAGCCCGATTTTGAAGGTATCTAGGGATTTGAGGAAGCACAAAAAGTTGTGGAACCTGACGCTTTGCTCACTCCCAATGCGGCCATAACACAAACAGAAAACGCGTCTATTCTCCGTCTCTCTACAGTGCCATTTTCCTACCTCTACCACTTTCTGCATTCACATTATAACGGCAGCCAATCAGGGCCTCTGCGACATCGGTTATCCAATTTCTACGGTATGGACTTCGGTGCCTTGTGAGATTTCGCATAAATCTTGCTACTATGAAGAAATCATGGAGTCATTATTCGTATTGCATCAAATGAATTTGTTCATTCAGATTCACGGATGTATGAGATATCTCTTTACTTTTATGGATATTTTTACCAATTAGTAATGAGCTTATGCCTTTGCAGGAGTTAAGTTGAGAAGAAATTGGAATTGAATCGACAATGAAAGAAGTTGGTCATGATCCGTTTGATGCTCTTATGTTGGAATTCGTAAGAAATCTGTCCATGCAAGTCTACAAAAAGGAGAAAAAGAGAATTGTTGAGCAATTCAAAGGGTATAAACCAATTTGTTCTTTCTGCAAGTTGAGAGATGGGTATAAGTTTAGGGCCATCAACAATCCAGAGTGCTCAAAGACTCTTCTACCGAGATACCAGTGCCATATTTGCAACAACCATTTCACATTTGGAGGTAGGAAATGTTAAATATATTGTACCCTCAACAGTATGACCGTACACTGCCCGTTGTACTGGACAGTTGTACTTTCTAATTTTGTCTTGCTTGAGCATATATAGCTCAACCATCGTGCATTGTAATTGAGTCCTCTACGTTTTGTACTTTCTGTACTTCTTCATACATTTCAATATACTGTTCTATTCTCTTCTCTCTGCATTTCTTTTTGCTCCACAATTTATCATGGTATCATAGCTTCAGCAGTAAGCCTCTTCACACAGTCTGGAGAGCCACACGATCCTCACAATACAGGGCTTCACGGATCTTGAGAGCACGCAACACAGACTTTTCACAAGGTTTGGAAAGTTGTCTGCAATACTCTTTAAAGATCGCCGTAAGAAGCTTGCGGAGGAAGCAGAACGTACAACGCTCGAAAGATTCTGGACGAAGAGAACACAGAAGAAGAAACAGTAAAGATTCTTGTATTTTTTCAAGAATCGTCAAAGATTGATGAAGAAGAGTTGCAGAACGGAAGTTCGCTTAAAGAACTGGAAGAAAACGTTCCAAATTGTTAAAGATTCATGCGAAAGGCAGAATCGTTTAAAGATTTCAAGAAATTGCTCAAATCTGTCAAAGATTGTAGCAGATAACGAAGAATTCTTGCATTTCTTTCAAATCTTTGAAAGATTCACGAATCTTTCTTCCACAGGTGAAAAGAACAGCCACTGAGGCCGTAAGAGTCATCCTGTGAACGGATCCAGAGCGGGAAACCAGCCCAGAAGGGACAAGGAGAGCGCGGAACAGGCAAAAGCATTTCAGCTGTCAGATCTTGCGCGAAGGTCCGACAGCCGTTAGATCAGCAAGAAGGTGCACAACGGTTAGTCGTTTGGAGTGCACAGGAGAACTTTTCACTTGAGAAATCCCGTCGTCATCTTGACCGTCCATCAAGAGACACGTGGCGATATCTTATTCCATCGCAAAATCAGGAATCGGAGTTGGACGAACAAAGGAAACTGCTCTCTAAAAACTCCGATACGCGATATTGCGAAATCCCGAGAAGACTTGTGAGTCGTCCATCTCAGAGGACAGGTGGCAGCGAATCAACGCATCGTTGGCATTCGGGGTTTCAAGTTGTCAAAGAAACTTTACATCGCAACTTGCGAAATCGCGATACGCGAAATCACGATCAGATCTCAGCCGTTCATCTCTCCTAGACACGTGGCGAACATCGTCGCGCCCATCGGCATTTCGGCATTCGGGGTTTCAAGTTGTCAAAGAAACTTGACATCGCAACTCGCAAAATCGCGATACGCCAAATCCCGATCAGATCTCAGCCGTCCATATCTCCTGGACACGTGGCGGACATCGAGGGCGCCGTCAGCGTATCGGCAATCGGGGTTTCACATTGACAGAAAATTGGAGCATTGCAGGTAGCGATATCCCGAGGAGGAATCAGGACCGTCCATTACTCCCAGAAGCGTGGCGTAAATCCAGGAACTCGGGAAAAGTTCCAACAAGGAAAGAACCCATCGGAATATCAGGATTCGGCGTTTCGCAATTCTTGAGGACAAGAAACTCAAGCACTTCAAAACTCCGAACTCCGAAATCCTGACAGGAGGTAAACTCCGTCGTGGGGCCCAACTCATGTCATCACATCAATTCGTGGGATCGGGATTCTCCACGGTGAAATCCCCGACGCAGATCTGAGCCGTCCATCTGTTGAGGACGCATGGCAGAGATCAAGGCTTTTCGAAAATTTCCCAAAAGAAGAGTTCATCGGCATTCCGGGATTCGGAAAATCGCAGATCCTAACGACGAGACGTCCGGTGCATTTGAAGTTTCGACTTCGCGAGAAGAGATCAGGTCCGTCCATCATAATAAGCTGCTATCCTAATAAGCCATGTCCTTCAAAAGCAAAGAAACCTAATCCTGAAGAGGAAGCAAAAGAGAGACAACACAAAGAACTAATCATAGCACTGCCATTGAATCTTTTTGTCATTTACATTCTGCAACTCAAAAGACTAATCAAATGGGCCTCATGAATATTACCCAGCCAGATGTTCCTAACTATGATCGTAGATATCATGAGTCTACCCGTATCCAAATGCAGGTTAATGGTTCATACTCGGGACGTGCTGAATTGCCACTTAATCACCCATCTTCGCCAGCTAGTACTGCAGCAAGTTCAAGTCCGATGACAAGACATCAAGAAAATGCAATTGCACCCAGTACTGCAGCAAGCGCAAGTCAGACGAAAAACCTTAAAGGAAAAAAAATCTTCATTTCTTTGAAGATGCGTCCGGCCTTATCCAAATCAAGGTTAAACATCCATCCTTAGTTGCTGTTGACTCCTCGGTAGCTGAACCGAAGGAAAATGCAAATATTCATATCAACGAAGAAGTGGAATCATGGTTCAATTGGGAAAACAAAAATGAAAATCTCCATATCATCGAAGAAGTGGAATAATGGTTCAATTGGGAAAACGAAAATGAAAATCTTCATATCATCGAAGAAGTGGAATCATGGTTCAATTGGGAAAACAAAAATGCAAATCTTCATATCAACGAAGAAGTGGAATCATGGTTCAATTGGGAAAACAAAACTTAATTTCTGGACAGATCTAGATAATAGCTTAACTTTTACATCTACTGCTTTTGTAATTATGGTGCAATGCCCCTATTTGTTGTAAAAAAAATTGCCTTGAGGGTTTGGAGACAGATGATTAGGAATTGAATCAATCATAGAAATGTATGAGCAGTATCATCGCAACCAGTTTTTTCTAACAAGTTTCCTAAGGAGCCAGTGTTTGCACAAAACCCTTGAATAAAAATGTCTCTATATTTTTATAAAATTTTAAATACGATGGAGAATGTGAGATAGATAAAAGTTTACATATGATGCATATATATCAAGTTTATATATATATAAGTTGAATCGTATACAGTTTAATATGAGATCTGCTAATGTCACATTATGACTGACTAATTGGTGTTGGAAAAATCATGAAAATCGAAGAATTTTAAGTGAGAAGGCTGCTAGCCACATATATCTGGGTTTAATAACGAGATGAAGGCTTCAATTTTTAAAATCTAGGGTTTCATTTAATTTGTTAAAGTTGTGTTACGTTGACATTTCAATGTTAAAATTTTTGAATTTTGTATCTGAAAATGCAGAAGCCTAAATGTTTTATATTATTTAAGTTTTGCTTCTTTTCAGTAATAATTATTTGAAAGTGGGTGATAAATTTTTGGATTTGTAGATTTGAGTGGTTAATTTAGTATAATTTAAGTGAGTGCTAAATTGTTGATCTGTAAATTTAAATGTTTAATTTTGTATAATCCAAATATTAAGAAAATTTTTAGACATGTTAAATAAATGCAATTTAAACAACATAAAATTTTGATTTCATATAACCAAATTCCTAAAAAAATAAAAATAAAAAACTTAAAATAATTAACCAATTCCTAAAAAAAAATAAAAAACTTAAAATAATTAACCAACTTTGAAAATATGATTGAATTTAAAAAAAAAAAAATCTAAAAAACTTCATATGTACAAATTTCGTAGATATTCATTTCTTGAAAAGCTTTTAAAAGATTTCTTCGGAAAGCCAAATGGCACTTCTCGTTTCTATGGGATGCAATTTGTAAAGAGAGCATTAAATCAATTACTCAACCATCGCAGAAAACCAACTGCTTTCCCTTCTAGAATTGAACCGGCACAGAATGACATGTACAGGTTACACGGAAGCACTGGTAGCCTTTCAAAAATTCTTGTGGACGTCACCAGAGGCAGTGTTTCTTCATAGAAGCCATAGACCATTTTTCATTGGCGCGGGGCCTTTTTTCCAACTTGCCCAAGAGTGCTGGTGAACAAATCTCGGTGCGCCCATTCTGTAATTACGCAGAGCTTTCATGTGAATACCCTAAGCCAGCTTCTAGATTTGTTTTTTTAAATATTTCTTCATTTTCCAGTGTTCCATGTTCTTCCATATTTTCCACGGATCCATGCACAACACCTTTGTCTACATATCCAATCAGTTTTTGACACTCTATTTTTTTTTTTTTCAATAAGAAAAAGACTTATATTAGTTAATATAAAAGTTTTGTTACAATCACTAACAAAAATATCAGATCTATCAGACCATTTGATGTTGCATTACAGTATTTAATTTCACAAATACATATTACAAAACATCAGAGCTAGGAAGCTCTGTACTATAGCTTCAAAAAATAATCTCCTTTACACAGACCAAAAAAGTAACAGTGTCTTTATCCTTGTAACTGTATAATTTAACTGGTATCTAATCTATCATAAATTTTTGTCTGTCCTTCAGTAACTTCTGCATAGTATATACCATCTTCTTCAAGGGATAGTGTCCTTCAGTAACTGCTGCATAGTATATACCATCTTCCACAAGGAATAGTGCTGCTTTTGAAAGCTTCAGTGTTGAATCCTATGTATATATGTTTTACTTTAATTTGTAGAAAACTCCTGCTTAGTTCTCTAATCTTTGTTGGCTGCAAGGAGACCACCTGAAGATTATTTTTATTAGAAAACTAGTCTATAATAACCTTTGAATCACCTACCAGGTGCAATTTTCTTAACTTTTTGTAATAAGCAAAAAATAAAATACACCACAACTCTAAAAGTTCAGCCCTGGTATTAGTTAGTTCCACTGCCACAATTCATCTTGATTCTGTATGTACGCACATTTTAAAACAACTCGTGCTCCACATTTCTCACCCCTATCTTATGAAGCACCATCAAAGAAACCCACAGCCAAGTCTCAATTAAGTAATGGAGGTTTGTACTCAATCCTACTTGCCTTAGTAGTATGACATACTTTTGTTTCTCCTCCTGTTACAAACGTTGTCCCTATTAAGAAGCCTATCTTCAAAGATAGCAAGATTCCTATGTTTCCAAATCTCCCAACACATAAAACATGGAATTTCTATCCTATCATCCTTCTATTTTTTCCAGTTTTGTAAACATTTAATAAATTGCCCACCTTCCCAAACACCCTTGATTCTTATTTCCTTTTTAATTATATACCAAATATCTTTGGTAAAGTTACAATCTACAATACAAAGTCTCCTCACTTTTCCCACAAAGCACACATCTGCTAGGCCCAAGAAACCCTCTTTTGACTAAATTTTCCCATGTTCATCCACTACATCCACAGGTTCATCCACTACATCCTCTAGCATTTGTACTTCATAGGTTTTTTTTGCACTTACTTGACCACTTGTTGTATCTCAGGACCACAATAATAAGTCTTTGTCATTAGTGAGCTCGAACCCCGAACTAAGTAAACCCTTTACATAATTATTCCATTCATCTTTTAGATCTCGTTCCAATCCTAACGCCTTTGCCTTTATCCATTATGTGTGTCTTGAACTTTCCAAATCCAAAGTCTCAACTTGTGCAAGAAATTCTAACCATTGATTCTTCAGTAAGAAAATAAGGTTCCTTTATAATTGAAAATAAGTATGAGACACTACCAAGGGGTCAGCTTCAATTCTGATATCCCTTCCATTTCTAGGCTTCCATACCAACTAGTCAGTTATAATAGATAATGACAAGGTGAGTGCTCTCCAAATCTTAGAACCCTGAGACCACTTTCTACTTCCTTCTCTAAGCCACTCAACCACATATTTCTTCCTAAGATATTTACTAAGAATTACCTCATGCAAAAGACCAGGTACCATAAGACACCTCCATAAACTTTTTGTTGCTAAGGATTTTCCAAAAGTATAGATATTTTTTATACCCCACCCAGCCAACTTTTTAGGTTTAGCAATATTTTCTCAACTTATCAAGTGTATCCCTTCTTTTAACTTTTTGCCAGTCCACATAAAGATAAACATTCTCTTTCTGATAATATTGAGAATACTTTTTGGAATCTTGGCCATTGAAAGCCAATAAACAGGAATACTTTCAAGTATTTCTTTAACAACTGAAACCCTTCCCCCTAAACTTAACCATCTTAGACTCCATTTTGCAATCCTTTTTTCAAACTTTCTCACTAGTCAAGTTTTTAGAAAACACCCAAGGTACTTTAACCCAGCATCTACTCAGTTTACTTAAAGGGGAAAATCTCCTTCAGCAATGCTAAATCCTCTATTTTCCATCTAGCTTCTAGTAACATGGATTTCTGAGGGCTGAAAGATGAACAATTCCAAGTTCTCCTTAAATAGCTTCCACTCAAAAAAATTACCATTTCCAAATAGAATAATATCATCAGCAAACATCATATGTGTAATGTGTATCTCCCTTGCCACAACTCCTTTATGTCTATGTTTAAACCTTCAACAACTAGAAGAAACAATAAGGGAGATAAAGGGCACCCTTGTCTTAATCCCCTTGAAATTTTAAAGAAATTTGTAGGGTTACCATTGATCAACACAACATAGTTTGCAAAGGTCACACACCCCATGATCCAATCAGTGGCTTCTAAGCTCATTCCCACTTGTAACAACACAAGTCTTAAAAATCCCCAATCAACTCTGTCATAGGCCTTTATCATGTCTAATTTAAGTACCATAGATTTGATATTTTTAACCTTAATACTATGCAAAGCTTCGTGAACAATGCCAATAGCATCAGTGATTTTCCTTCCCTCAAGAAATCTAAATTGTTCCTTTGATATACCATGGGACATAGATTATTTAATTTTGTTAGCAATAATTTTAGTTATGATCTTATACACCAAGTTGCAAAGAGATATAGGTCTATACTCCCTAAAAGATCATAGATTCTCACTCTTAGGAATCAGAGAAAGAAAAGTTGCATTCAATGCTCCATACACCCTACCATTCTTCCTAGACTCTTCAACCATCTCCACTAAATCATCTCCCATAATGTCATAAAAATCGAGAAAAAAATCTACAGTCCAACCATCTAGCCGAGGACTCTTTGATACTTTAAAACCTTTGAGTATTGTAAAAATTTATGCTGAAGTTATAGGTAATGTTAATATTTGACTATCTTCCACTGTAAACATCCTTGGACAATTCCTTAAGATTGCAAGTTGATCAGAAATAACAAGGTTAGGTTGAGCCATGAAGAAATTTTGGAAAAAACCGACTGCTTCCTTTTGTAGACCTTTGTTGCTAGAGATCATTGTCTCGTCCACCTTGGAAATCTCCCAAATTGTGTTGATCTATTTCCTAGAATTAGCATAA
Organism: Picea sitchensis; assembly: GCA_010110895.2. Taxonomy (NCBI): domain Eukaryota; kingdom Viridiplantae; phylum Streptophyta; class Pinopsida; order Pinales; family Pinaceae; genus Picea; species Picea sitchensis. The sequence continues at coordinate 22,575 of SNQJ01S0073235.1, read as the reverse complement.
GAATGAAAGAATTTTGTATTTCTATCATGTGAGCCAACCAATTTAGTCTACTCTTTTGCCTCCAAGTTTCCTCTTCCTGTCTCATTAGTAACAGTTTTCTCTAATCTTGTTCAGCTAACAACTCTTTTTCATCCTCCTTCTCAAATCCTCCATGATGATTTGAGTAACTTATATCCAAATCTAATTCCAACTTTACCAATTCATCCTTGGCTTTAAGATTTTTCTTTTTTCCCCATTTAATCATCATACATTTAAGTAACTTTATATTTTGTACCAAAGAATCCAAAGGATTTAATGTCTCTACTCCCAACATCCCAACCCAGTTGGATCTGACAAAGTTTACAAAATCAGGTTCTTCGAGCCAAATAGAGTTAATTTTGAAGGGGTAACTAACCTCTCTATTATCTTTTTCCAAATGGAGAATTGCAAGCATATGATCAGAAATATTTAGATTACACACTACAAATCTATACCTAAATCCTGAAATCGTGAGATCTTAAGAAATCAAAAAGAGACCGAGTCTCTTGGCAATAAAATTCTGTCCTCCCCTACCATTTCTCCAGGTAGGAAGCAATTTTAATGGTTCAACATCAACCACCCCTCATCTTTTATCAACTTACTAAAGTATGGCTCTAAGGGATTTTTTGTGGCATGATCACCCCAAAATTATCAGAATGAGGTAGTGAAGTTAAGATCACCCCCCAGAATTAAATTGTGTTCTTTAAATATACCTTCTCTTTTAACATCCTCCCAAAAGACCTCTCTATCAGAGTACGGTCCATAAGAGTTAATCAGATTCATAATTCTATCAAGGTCTTTAACATGTCCATCTAGCAGAATCTTTGCAGGAATCAAGTAAGAAGAAAAATCATCTTTCCTTGGGTTCCAAGCAGAAAGAATCCCACCAAAGAGTCATGTGGAGTCCACCCCACAAAAAAACCAATGTGGCAGTAACTTAGCAAAAAGTTCTCTTGCTTTTTCCACCCCAACCATGGTTTCCTGTGTAAGAAATACATCAAGTTTTGTTACCTCTATGAATCTTTTTAGGGCTAAGTACTTGGATCTGCCCCCCACTCCTCTCAACTTTAAGGAGGCCACTATCATTTTTTAATTCTTTGCAGGGATTTTTGTGCTCTAAGAACCCTTGTACCATCATCCACTGTAGTACAACTAGATTCACGAATCACTTTCTCGCACCCTAACTTCCTATCACTTCTAGTCTTTAAAGGAGAGAAATCCTTTTCAAGTCCTCCATGAACATCCCCTTTTAGCATAGATTCCTTACCCACCGGTCTATGAGTAGTAACCTCCTTTGAATTCCCACCTTTAATATTCTTTTCTAATGGCTTCTGAAGTATTTCCCCCCTAGCAAAAATAGGCAGAGGTGATCTGGATAGAATCTCCCTATAGGTAGGCACATGATCTACTATAACCTCTTTGACCATAATTAGTATAGTCGGAACATCCTGACCTACACAAATCTGATCTCCCACATGATTTGTACCCCCCCGTTGGCACCAAGCTGAAGTGGAAAAAAGGATGATCATGGGAAAGAAAGTGTGTAGGAAACTAAAGTGACAACTGGCAAAAGATCAACACGTGTGAATGCAAGAAAGTGTGCACAGAGGAAAGCAACAGCTGGAGGAAGAACAACACATGCATGGGAGAAAAACCTAGCGTAAGAAGGGTTAGGGTTTTGGTAATATTCTGTAAGTGGCTGAAGAACCTGAAATGTATAAATATAGATATGAAAGTATCATATAGTGTGGTTGTTGATTTTTTATTACTTTTTGTGAGGATTGCGATTGTTAGTGAGTGATTTTTCCGAGTATTGTTGTTGGCGATACATGAAGGGTATTGAGTTGTATGAACCAAGGTTTGTAAGCTATTGAGCAAGAAAGATATGAGGGAAGGTATATCTGAGGATTAGACCACAGGCTGTAGGGCCTGGTGCATCTAGTTCACCTCACATAGATCTTACCCACTTTTGCGGAGAATCGTAAGCACGCGGTGCAAGGAAATCAAGAACTACCATAATAAAAGAGCCAAGAGAGAAATATTTGTGTACGTAGCCCAAGAGGGGTGAACCACAGTAATATCTATGTAATGTGTTGAATGTTTTCATATCTTTAACTTCTTTCAGCAATAGATGATTACGATTGATGAATAACCAAATTCATTATTAGAATCTATTTGTATTTTGAGTTATAAGCATGCGATTCCTAGGAACAAGTAGATTACAGTAACATTTCGCACAACAGGGCCTTGGTCAAGAAACCTTGTATCCCCTACTCTGTCTTAGACTATAAACACCTGAGTCTTACATTCAACCATCTATAGCTATCTCGGGTGAGACTGGGTAGTACCTTTCAGGTGCTGCGTTGCCTTATGGTTTACTAGGAGGGATGATAGTTAGAGGCTTTGTTGGAACCCCGAATGACATGAACCCTGGATCAATAAATCAGATAACTTGATAAGGGAGTCAATTAAACCAACAAATGGTTCCTTTGCCATGTTAAGAGGAACAAGATAGGACTGAGTATATGAGATAGAGTGGACAAGAACCATCGAAGAAGCAATGAGCCGTTAGAAGGGAATGTGGAGACCTTGGAACCCCACGAGAGAAGAAATCAAGGGTTGGTTGAGAACTAAAGAGCTAGAATTTGCACACAAAGACAATAGAAACCCTAGAATCACACCATGCTGATACATGGATAAATACGTGCTTACGAATTTACACGAAATCTTTTTCTTTGATTTTCCACATCCACTACAGGAGTGGATCTTAAGGTTAACAGATAATCACCCGATGAACCAGATTCAACATCTAGATTGGACACTAGTACAGATTTAGCACCTGCAGTAGGTGAACAATAAATTTACCTGCGCAGTATACTTTTGGCTTCACAGTATTGTGGCAGGATTCATCACAGAGTTTTCGGTAGACACAACAAACTCATACAGCGCAACCGAGCAAGAATTTCTACGAGGAACCAGAGAGAGGTATATTCGATCCCTGTATACTTCTATCAAGATATTGCTATATAAAAAAGGTGTAATGACAATGGAATCAGACAGTTAGACTTCCCTGCGTGCATGGGGGAAGGGGGGAAGCACTGATAGAAAGAGGAGTAATGGAAGGAGGGTATGATAAAGAGAAGAAGGAGGAGGAACCCTTGGACCTAATCTCGATGGATGACGATCAAATCAAGTGGATCTTGGCGTCATCAAGAACGACGCATAGCAGAGAACCCTACCAATATAATATAAACACCAAGAAGAGAGCCATAGCTGAAAGGGAGGGCTTGGCGAGTGATGAGGAAGAGGTAGAGGATCTCCGGGATGTGAAGCAGATTGAGGAAATTCTGCATGCCACCTATGAGAGGAAAACAAGAGGCCCAAGAACGGGAGGAGAAGACAGCCACCCCTTTCATATCAATGTCAGTGTGGAACCCATAAACTCATGTACGACCAATACACCATAGAGAACACCACTATTTAGGCAACCAAAGTTTGGAGGAAGTCCAACAGTAGGAAGTACATCTACACAAGGAGCAACAACTGGAGGATCCAATTCAGGTAATCTCAGTCAAGTATCCACACCATGCAGAGGAGGCAGTAGTTTTGTACTCAGAATGGCAGGACAGGACCCTACTCTCAGATTACCATAGTTTCAAGGAGAAGCAACAGGAGACCCTGAGAAGCATCTATTAATTTGCGCCAAGATCTGGGAAGCAAAGCAGATCACTGATGACAACACCAAACTCGCACAGCTAGTGATCATGCTAAGATACCACGCACTAGAGTGGTACATGAGTCTAGACATGAACAGTGCTCCTGGGATGACAAGGACACTGGAAGACCTTAAGAAACTATTAATAAATGAGTTCCAGAAGCTGATCTCAGAGGATCAATATATGAACAAGATGATTGAGATAAGACAAAAGCCAGGAGAATCGGTATGGGAGATTGATCAAAGATTCAAGCGATTAAAAGGGAACTTAAAATACCTTATGACCAAGATGCAACAGGGTAAAATCATGAAGCTGGGTAACACTTTCGTGACAATCGGGTCTCCAAAATTTCTAGCGGCAATTTTTCGGCCGAACAAATATTACTTTC
>SNQJ01S0073235.1:0-10725 GCA_010110895.2 Picea sitchensis | reverse complement strand
CCAAAAGTCATGTGGGCCCCGTTTGGGTAAGTTGGTGCATCAACTTCCCGGGGTCGTAACTTTTGCATACGATCTCCGTTTTAGGAATATGATAGCTCGTTGGAAAGATCTATCCGAGGCCTACAATGCTCAAGACAAAATAACATCGTTAGATGCTATTTTTCAATAGCAACATACCCAAAAAAAAAAAACATCGTTTAGGGCCTCAAAATGGCCCTGGAAGTTCAGGACCCGAAAAAACTGCTAAAAATAGTAAATTGTCGAAAACTGAAAAACTGAAAGAAGCAATGATGGGGGTTCAAGTGGAATAGGTGGGTGGCCACCAATATCCACCTGGATCATTACCATTGCATGATGATGTAGAAATACCAAACAGTCCCAACGAACTCATATTGTACCTTTTGCGAGTCAGTCAGCCACGACAACAAAGATTGTAGAACTATGGAGCTAATGCAGGAAAGAACCTCAAACACATACAGGGTACAAGTAGAAATGATGACTTGGAAGGCAGCACCATAATTCAGTCAAGCCCCAACACCATAAAACACTGCGCAACAACCTTATAATAATGCGCAGCCGCAGTACAACCCAAGACAACCCCAGTAGAATACCGCGCAGTATAATCAGGGACCACAATATAACGTGCCACGAGGTGATCGCGTAGCCTATAGAGGAACCAGACGAGCCAGAAGAGGTTTTGGACGTGGGAGAGGACCAGTCACATGTCACAATTTCCAACAACCATGACATGATGCATGGGAATTCCCACTACCACCAACGACCTGTATGTATTTTCGCACTTCGGACCACGATACAGAGGAATGTCCAAAACTACTAGTAAAGATCTAGGAAAAAAGGAACCAAAATAACCAGAATATTTAGTGGATTTCAACCGAAGCAAGGGATGACGGACAAAACATTAACATAGTCACTAGAGAAGGAATGAAAATAGGAAACGACGCAGTTCAACAAGACCCAATGTAGAACCAATGGGTAAAGAAGAATCCTAACCCCAAGAAGTAGTTCGACATGCAAAAGGAAAAGGAGATCTTTACAGAAGCCTGACAAGAATTCCAAAAGGAAGACACAGCGCTGACTGCACAACAGAACAAGGAAGCTTCAGAATATGACATGCCGCCATCACTAGACTATACTAACAGGATACAACCTAAGGAACAAGTAAGTACTATCAAAGACGTTTTGCAATCATGCATCAAAATGTTAAGTGATCCTTCATCTATCAAAGTATTGCAAAACATCCTAGAGAAATCTAGCAGCGAGACGGAACAGAAGCCAGAATTGAAAATTGTCAACCACCTACACACAAGAAGAAGAACAAGTAGAGAATTTAGAATCAATGCTAACATTGGGGATTTCAACATGGGAGATATTATACTAGATCTAGGATTTGAGGTGAATGTACTACCAAAAACCACATGGAAATGCATGGGAGAACCTACACTGGGATACTCAATTGTTCCATTAAAACTAGCAAACCAACGTAGAGTCCTACCAATATGTAGACTGAAAGGAGTGACCATAGATCTGGATGGCGTGCGCACTAAGGTAGAGTTTGAAGTCATCGAAATAGTAGATGATACAACACCTTACCCAACGTTACTTGGTCTGGATTGGGCATTCGACAACCAAGCCATAATTAACTTGAAAACCAGAAAAATGACAATTAAGTCAGCAGACTACAGGTTTATAGCCCCACTCGACCCATCAGAAGGCGAGAGGTTCGTAGAACCCACTTGTCTGGATCTAGATGAAATCGGCCAGTTGTACAAAACAAATGCATGTGATGCAGACTATATAAACCCAACTGCAGATGGGGTACTCAGTTGGCAAAGCATTACTTCATGCACAATAGACTCAGACATTGGGTTAGAAAACTGGCAGCAAAGACTACATGAAGTGATCAGAATCTGGACCAGGGGTCAAAAAAATGCTCAATTTTCAAAGTGCTCGGAATGCAACGAAAACGGTACTATTGCGTCCGTCTCGTTCTCCTGATTCCGGCGGTATATTTACTTTCGCAAACGGAGTCTTTATGGAGAAGTTATCGAGGTATGTTCGCTGAGCCAAACAGGTAAAAAAAAAGAGGATGCTGATTGGGCAGGCCGTACTGCCACGTGGCAGGGCCGTACAGTGTTGACGTGGCAACGTACGATGACTTGGCAATTAATGACGTGGAAGTCTGCTGACGTGGAAATAGGTGATTGGTCGAATGTGGTCGAGTAACATGGTGACACGTGGCATATCTTTGGCAAATTGAAAGGTGCCACGTGGCCCAATGAAGGGCTGCCACGTGGCACCCATTTATAGGTTGTTGGGTTAATGTTTGGTTTATTAAAACTCTATGGAGGCCGCGGGGTTCGACCCCCGGACCTCCCCCTACATTACAAACGCTTTAACTATGCAAGCCAACCATCATGCCACGCGTTGATCCTTATTTATACGTTGGATTTAAATTTATTTAAATTTATGTTAATGCCATTTTGGTGGGGGGTCGGGCCAGGGCTTAGCCCCGACCCCGGTCTTATGCGATTGGCATACGACCCTACCCTTATTACGATTGGCGCGCGGGGTAATTTTATGTATGGTTTTTTTATATATATATCGACCCATGGTTTAATTTAAAACATGTGGTATGCCATTCGCCCGGTTCTATGATATTAATGTGACCACGCCTATTTAAAAATGGGCGCGCGGGGGTGATGTTATATATTGGCATGGTTTTATGTATTAAGTCACATGACCAAACGTTAAACATTGTGCGCGGATTATTAGTTGGAACGTAAAGCCCCGGTCGCATGGTGGGTTTACACATGACCTTTGGTTAACTTCGCGCGCGGGAGTTTTATTTTATTGAAACCCGGTTCTATGCAGTTAACCATACGACCGTTGGCGCGTTTTAGGGGCGGAGCCCAACTTTTTTGGCGCATTTGGCTATTTTTAGCAAAGATAACTCCCGCTACTCCTATTTTGGTGGAGTTTCTTGGGGAAAAGAGGAGGAAGTCAGTTATTGGCATAACTTTTGCGACAGGAAACCATTCTGGACGAATTTTGGATGGATTTTGGGTCTCTTCGACCTTCTGGAGCCAATGGAGCAGGTTTCAAATCCATTGGAGGTCATTTGCAGGTGATTTTGCTTTAGGGAAGCTTTCAAGGCCACTAGGGCCATTTCAGTGCTTGAGTTGTTTGGAGGCTATGTGCATCCATTTTTGGTGATTCAAAAGCCTAGGTCTGATATTTTCGACCTTCTGAATCTGATGGCAGAGGTTTCAGAACCTATTGAGGTCATCTTCACCTTGAAATTCTCCATGCAAGATTGAGGGGCCACCAGGGCCATTTGGGGAAAGTACTGTATAAGGTACAATTTCACTGTTTAGTGTTTGGGAAAGAGCATGTTCAGCTAATTCCTATCTTCTGATTCTGTATTTATAGTCAGATTTGTCTTTTGAGACACTCATATTCTTGTATTAGCATTTGTAGCATTTTTAATACAAGAGGACAAGCCTAGTTTGGGAGGTTTGGTCCAGCAGATGTAGCCCAAAGGGGGTGAACTGCTTTATCATCTTGGGTGATGTGATTTTGATGTGTTATTTGTTGCATTATATACTGTTGTGTTTTGGTTTATAACACATATTTAATCATGTCAAAGAACCTTTCCTTACACATGAACTTTGCAAAGAAAAACTAAGAACTTAACACATAAACCTATTGCACATTTTAAACACGTGAAGCAAGGTCCTGTTAAGGTTTAATTTAATGAGGTAGAGCATGCTTGCATAGCATAACAAGTCAGCCTTCTATTTTTAGATCATGAAGTATCCACAAGAAGGTGTGAAAGAATAGAACGCGCAGTAAGATGGCTTGGCACAAAAATCATAGAACCACCAAGTTTTCACGGGCTAAATGATTTGGAAAATTTCTTGAAACAATACGAAGACAAAGTATTAGAGAACCGGAGACTATTAGCACTAGATTTAGCACTAAAGTCTACACCCACAAGATGGTGGGGTGTGCACAAAGAGACTCACATATTGGTACCAATGAAAATGATTACTGTGCATAAGGTTCGGCGCAGAACAGATATGGAACAACCGAAAAAAATATGATGGACTAGGAATACTAGCGAACACTTGGAGGCATGTAAAACACTATGGAAAATGACGCCACCAGAAGAATGGTCTCACCACTTCATTCATACTTTAGAAGCAGTACCAGTGAATTGGTATATAAACCAGGAAATGCAAAAAGAAACGAAGACATGGGCGACACTCCAACAGAACTTTACAGTCACTTTCTCATTCGAGCATGAGAACCCCAACATAGACACGGCCCTGAAACAGATCAGATATGTCATATTCATTACAGAATCAGAAGTGGAAGCTATCACAGAGGTATGGCAGCGGAATAAGAAGACAGTCAAGGAACTGTTGTCATGCTACCATGTACAGGAAGAAGCACTGGATGAAGATGATCCACGCGATATTTAGATTGAAGAATTCGAAGGTGAGAGAGATGTGGAAGGACCACCCTTAGAATCAGAGGTCATATCTGCGCCAATTAAGATCAAGAAGGTTAACATAGGGACCACCGAGCAACCCAAAATGGCCACCATTGGAGATTACTGGGATGAACAGACACCAAAAAGCATCACAGAATTGTTGCATGAATACAACAACCTTTTTCCCACAACCTTTTCTAGATATGAAAGGAATAGCCAGAGAATTAGGAGAAATGAAGATACCACTTAGAACTAATGTGAGACCTATTAAACAATGACCATATAGACTGAACCCCATCTACAAACAGAAAGTTAAAGAAAAGATCGACAAGATGCTCGAGGTCGGCATCATTGAACCAGTCAAAGAATCAGAATGGATAATCCCGATGGTAGTACAAGACAAGAAACAAGGAAGAGGGATCAGGATATGCATCGACTTGAGGAAGTTGAACGATGCATGCTTACATGACCCATTCCCCAAACCATTCATGGATGAGGCACTCGAGAATGTAGGAGGACACAAAGCCTATTCATTCACCGATGGATTCTCGTAATATCATCAGATTAAGATAGCACAAGGGAATAGACACAAGACCACATTTGCGACAGAATGGGGATCCTATCAATACACAATCATGTCATTCAGACTGAAGAATGCACCTGCGATATTCTCCATAGTGGTCATCGTAGCATTTAAGGAATTCATCTACCAATTCCTTGAAGTATACCTAGATGATTGGATGGTTTATAGCCTGTTAAAAACCATGTGGAAGTTTTACGCCTAATGTTATAATGATGCAGGCAGTGCTAGATATCACTGAACATCAAGAAATTCATATTTGGAACACCATTTGGGATATTGTTGGGACACATAGTATGCAAACAGGGTTTACTAGTGGATCCAGCCAAAATCGCAATCATTGTTAACCTACCAGCACCAAAAATAGTCTACCAACTAAGAGCAACGTTAGGACATATAGGATACTACAAGAAATTCATCAAAGGCTACGCGGAGATTAAAACACCTATGAAAAAAATGTTAAGGAAGGATAGCAAGTATCAATGGAATGACGAGTGCCAACACGGTCTGGATACCCTGAAGGAAAAGATGGTCATCGCACCAATATTAGTATTTCCAGACTGGGAGAAGACATTCCATGTACATGTAGATGCATCAGCAATAGCACTTGGAGCTATTTTAGCACAACCAATAACAGGAGACTTGGATCACCCGATAACATTCACAAGAAGGAAATTATGAGACTCATAATAGAATTATACTACAACAGAAAGAGAAGGCTTAGCTATGGTTTACACACTATAGAAATATAGACATTACCTATTGGGAAAACACTTTAATATGTTTACAGATCACTCAGCCCTGAAATACCTAGTTAACAAGCCAGTGTTGGGGGGGATAATTTGTCGATGGTTACTGCTATTTCAAGAATTTGACTTCAAGGTAATAGTCAAACCAGGAAAACTGAATGTAGGACCTGACCACCTATCGAGGGTCACAAATGGAGAGGAACCAATGAATTTGGAAGACAACTTTCCATATGCACAACTCTTCTCAGTACAGATTGTTGATGATTACTTCATAGAGATCATCTAGTACTTGAGCACAGGTACTGCACCGCAAGGATATACCACTGCACAGAAGAAGAACCTGGTAGCCTGCGAGCCGACTATCAGCTGATCACAGGGCATCTATACAAAATGGGCATGGATAGTATCTTACAAAGATACGTACTAGACCATGAATGACCAAGAATTTTAGCAGAAGCCCACGAAGGAATAGCAGGAGGGCACTATGCAGGAAAATATACCATGCAGAAGGTATTACGCGTAGGATTATGGTGGCCAACGATATATAGAGACTCGAAAGAATATTGTTAGCAATGTGATGTCTGTCAATGGGTCAGCAAACCCAACAAAAAGGACGAGATGCCACTACGACCACAAGTGACACTTCAGGCATTCGACAAATGGGCAATACACTTTGTGGGACCCATTAACCCACCCTCCAAGAGAACAGGGGTGATATATATTATCACCGTGATGGAATACTTAACAAGATGGGCGGAAGCCACACCAGTAAAAGATTGCAGTGCAGAGACATCTGCCCACTTTCTTTTTGAACAAGTAATTACTAGATTTGGGTTCCCAAGAATTTTGATGAGCGACCAAGGAACACACCTCATCAACAACACCATCTGAGTGATGCTTGAAGAGTTTGAATTTCATAACCAAACAATCACACTGTATCACCCACAGGCTAATGGCATGGTAGAAGCCCTCAACAAAATTATATAGAACGCCCTAATGAAGATATGTAACGTCAACAGGGATGATTGGGATCTCAAGGTACCAGCAGTACTATGGGCCTATAGAACCACATGAAAAAAGTTGACAGGTCACACACCATTCAAACTGGTCTATGGTCAAGAAGTTGTAGTGTTGTTAGAATTTCTAATACCCAGTCTACATGTAGCAGCTATCACACAAATGATAGAACGAGGCGTAGTCCAGGAATGACTGGATCAATTACTGTCAATGGAGGAAGACCGAATCTTGGCAGGATTCCATCAACAAGTACAAAAAGTGAAAGAAAAAGCATGGCATGACCACCACATCAAGAGAAATATGTTCAAGGAAGGAGATCTAGTATTTCTCTACGACAGTAAAGCGTTGCAGCACCCAGGGAAGCCCATAATGCATTGGTTAGGACCATACAGAGTAAAATTTGTCACGGACAGAGGAGTTTTACAGTTGAAAGATATAGTAGGCATAGACCTTAGAGGAATGATCAATGGGAGCTGGCTGAAGCTATGCAAGGATAGTCGACCACCCACCGCACAGTTCACCGCGCAATAAATGGTAAAAAAAAAAGAGAAGAGAGAGAGAGCCTAAAAATAGCGTGCAGCATGACGGACAAGCCATATACAAAACAAAAAACCAGTGAGGGAAAATACAATGACCATATAAGAAAGGTAAACAAGCGGGAAAAGGAAAGTCAACAAAAGAATACTGATAGGACAACATGAGGCAGAATTAAAGCAAGGCAAGGACGGATGGGATGCCGCACTAAACGCACCAACTGGTGACCGCAAAGTAGCCATAATGGAAGGTATGAAACCACCGTGGATGCATTGAACCCACACTTATGGTGCATTAATCACACGAGGTAGGAGACGTCCTCAATAAGCTTCATGGAACACCCATAAAACACACAAGCAAAGAAACAGTTAGTATTTTTGCAAAAGAAGAAAGAAGAAAGAGAAATAGCAACTCGAATGCATAGAGCGAGATCACAGAGCTTATATGAGCTATTCAAACCAAGAAAATGTCCAACATACACCAGTATGGCACCACCAAAGCTTGAAAAACCAAGATAGATAGTCAGACCAACTAGGGTTCAAACTAGGTCATGAGGAACACGGGAAGACAACGAGCAACAACCATCAGAGATTGTTGATATTGACAAAATCCCATCGCCAAAGGACATCCCAGTCAAATCAAAATCGATCTAGGAAAATATCCCGCAACCCCAAGCTAAAGCCATGAAAGAGGACATGCCGGTAGCGACACAAGAGCCTCAAAATGAAGCAATAGGAACCCATCAGGAAGGATAGCTAGAAAACGCTGAAGCAGCCATGGAAATAAATGAAAGCACATAGAACCTGGAAGTAGAAGTCCAACCAGATGTTCCACAAATACCCATCCTAGAATTTTCTTTTTCGGCCGAGCTGACTGGTGAAATGGGTAAGGATTAGGAAGAATTGATGGTGAAGGAGCAACCAGAAGCTGTTGGAACTTCGAACTAGCCAACACAGTGGGGAAACAGGATTCATATATCGAGCTCGCCTCGAAAGAAACCAGCTGTAAAGACTTTGCTACCTCACACACCGAGGGAATACAAGTGGACTCGCAGCTATTGGGTCATGTTGGGAAGCTCAAGTTTTTTGACCATGACATAGTGGATGAAAGAAAATATCCAGATCTTGCACCACAAGTCGTTATGGAGACAATAGTTGTGAACCCTCTCGGAGGAACTATCACTAAGCCATGCAAGTGGGCACCCGGACTGGACAGAACCAGAATCTTGGGATTGTTGAAGATACCACACTTTGGTAGAGACCAATATGTGATGGCATGCATCAAGAAACTGTTAGCAGTTACACATGGAGGGGATGTATGGCTAGACAAACCCATCCCCATAACTATTGAACTTATTGTGCAAATTACAGGACTATCCATCTGGGGTATGGATCCCGTGCTAATACTAGACGACAAGTCTAAGGAAAAAGCATTGGTAGAAGAAATGAAGAATAAATATGGCACCAACAGGGGAACAAGAGGCATTATAATCAAGCGAATTAACAATGTCGTGACACAACTAGGAGCAAAGATCTTAGCCTGCAAATGTGATCAAAATATGGACCAGGGGTCACATTTTAGCTCAATATTCAAAGTGCTAGGAATGCGACGAAAACATTTCCATTGTGTCTGTCTCGTCTTCCTGATTCCGGTGGTATATTTACTTTGTCAAATGGACACCGTATGGAGAAGATATCGCGATCTATTCGCCAAGCCAAACAGGAAAAAATTTGATGTTGACTGTACCTGTCCGTACAGTCCGTACGGTGACATGGCAGGGCCGTACAGTCCATACAATGACATGTCAGGTGAATGACGTGGCAAGCATTCATTGGTTAGCAGTTGGTGAATCATGGAGTGACACGTGTCTGGTTGGTGGCAAATGATGTGAGAACACGTGGCTCAATCCGAGGGTGCCAAATGTCACTCAATTATTGGCTGTTTGGTTATGTAAAAATATATATTGGAGGCCGCAGGGTTCGACCCCCAGACCTCCCACACCTCCGAGCGCCTTTGCACGACCGCCCGACCATTGGGCCACAACTTGGTTCTTATTAACTATATGTGTTTGAAAACATTTGAATTTGCAAGTTTGTAATGTGGGCGGGGGGTCGGGCCGGGGCCTAGCCCCGACCCGCGATTCCATTATATACATATGACCATATATTAAATGTGGCGCGGGTGTATAACATATGAACCATAGTTTTTATATAAACATTGTATTAAAATATTCACGCGGATTTTGTTACTATAACCCATGGTTTACACCATTGTATAATGTGCGCACGGTTGTAATATGTGCATGCAGTGTTTTGATATGACCCTTGGTCATATGCCATGTATCATGTGCCCACGACCAGAGCAGAGGAGTTAGCACGGTTGGAGCGGTTTAACCGTTAACCACCTTTTAGCTAAGCACGCGGTCATATGCAATCATATGCCCAGGTGCCGAGGCGGTTAGGGGATGGCATGCCCTTAACCATTCTACGGTTTGTACCGTTGGCATGGTTGCACCTAGTGCCAAGTTTTTGTGTTTAAATTTGCATGTGAGCCAGGTTTAGAGAACAAGGGTGCGTTTTGTAGATGCAGAGGCAGCAAGTTTGAAGGAGGAAAATGGAGGAGGCCTAACTTCTTCATCTTTTGGCCGATTGAGGTGTCGTAAAAGCCCAGCTAGGGGTTTTTGGACGTCTTGGATCCTTTGGTGCTATTATCAAGGCCATTTGAAGACTTATTATACAAGTTTTTCACCATTTAAGTTTCAGCAAGCTCTAGGGAGCTTGAATCCCTCATTGATCAAGGACATGGTTTGGTGAGCCTATGTTTTTTTTCTATGATTGAATAATCATTTTTGGCTAATTGAGATGCTATGAACACATTGGAATAGGTTTCAAAGGCTTTTGAGGACTTTTACAAGTGTTTTTTCCAAAGAGAAGCTCAGGGAAGCTTATGGCCACATGTAGAAGAGGTCATGCCCAGATGAGCCATGATCCGTTTTCAGAGTTGTATTAGTCATTTTTGGGGTTTTTATGTGTTCTAATGTCAATGGTACAGTCTGTTTTTCCATTGGAGTTGAGAAACAGCTTTTAAAAGAACTTTTGACTAATTAATCCCAGAGAGCCAAGTCCATTGATGGAGGCTCAAGGAGATGTAGCCCGGAGAGGGGTGAACTCCTTTATCATGTTGTGATTGTTGTGAGTTTGATGGTTTATTTGTTGCAAGTTATGTTGCTGTGTATTTATTGAAAGTACATATATAACCATTTAAAGGAACATATCCTCACACATAAGCATTTACACTTAACACATAAGTTTATCGTGCATATTTATACA
>SNQJ01S0073234.1:19178-30549 GCA_010110895.2 Picea sitchensis | reverse complement strand
TGAGAGAAATACCCTAAAAAGGGTACGTGGTTCCTATATAAGACAAAGATAGAACGTAGAGATGACCTCCTCCATTCAGAGAGTTGAGAAAAACTCCAAAGGATTCTCTAGTGGGAAAAGGCAATCTGTTGAGTTAGACGTGCGTGTGGTTGAGCACAAGGTGAACGTGTGAAATCCCAAAGTGTTGGGTGCATCGTCATGAGAACATAAATGAAGATGATGTATTAGCCTCCTCTAAGAAATAGAATTGATGAGAAACTCCAGATGATTCTCATGTGTGAGACAAAGGGAAAGAATATTTGTTGAGTGGACGTGCATGTGGACGAGCACAGGTGAACGTGTGAAGAACTGGTTCTTTTATATAATGCAGTGAGCCAAGATATGAACATCCCTATGGATGTGCCCCTAGTGGATGAGCACTAGTGGGTGTATAATATCCCTTGCTATATTTTTCAAGATTCAGACATGCCTATAACCCTAATTGTAATGTAAAGGGTAGAGGTTGACCCCACCTTAATGTGATTAATAATTAATGTAAAAGATAATTAATATAGTAATTATTAATTATATTTTGAGTTATTGAGGTCGGCCCTATTGTGCCAATAGACACATCATTTGATGTGACAAGTCTTATATAAATAAAGGTTAATCCCCATTGAGGAAACACACTTCTCATTGTGTCATCTCATGATTTCAGAAGTTGTGGTTTGAAATTATGAGAATTACAACACCCTCTTGTGTGCTAGGCTCGATGATGGTGTGGGAGGTCTTTCTCTTGAAGAATATAGAAAAGGATTGGTTGGGTTTTCTTCCCTTGTTGAGAAGGGTTTCCAAGGATACTTCTTGTGTTCTTGTGCATGGTATTCTTCTTGTGATCTTGGTTTACTGCAGTATTTATGGTTCAAGTAAAAGTTAAACATAAAAAATTAAAGAGAATGCATGAGCCATATCTCATTGAAAATTCAACATGGTATTAGAGCAGGTCCTGAAGATGACCATATACACATTAAATTCTTTGGTAAAGGTACCCTACCACCAGTTCAAGGGAAGGGTTAGACCCCCTTTTGATTTTTTGTGGTAAATAATGAGGTTGGTCGCAAGCGTCTAAGGCTGTCGCAACCCAGAAGGAATATCCTTGTTGTAGGACCGAACCCTAAGGAAACTTCTAAGGCTGACCACAGGCCTCTAAGGCTGCCACGGAAAAATGCCTAACAATAAACCCTAAAAGCAATAGACTTAAACTTGTATGACAGCCACAACAAGGAAACAAACCTAACAGCTGAGGAAGAAGACTTGTATTGTTGGTGAGGTAAGGTCGCATGCCTGTGGATCATTTATGTAGCAGTTATAGGTATCTAGCAGTAGTTTGAAGACTGGAACAACACCCTTGAGTGCTGACAAGTGGGCAACAACAAGGACAATTCAGATCTGGTTAAAGAGCACTTCAGAGCATAATTATGGAGTGAATATTGGGGTTGTTACAGAGTTATTATAGCATGGTCTAGACTTATTATCCTATGCAGTTTTAGAGTAAACTTAGGCAAGGTCTATATATTTTTGACATCCATATTAAGCATGTTATAGGTCTGATATTGAGGGAACAGATCCAGGTAGGATAAGAGTCAAAATTGGAGCAAACTTTGAGGCCTATTCTGAGGCAGACTTCATGTACAAGGGTAAGTTCTGAGGATTAAAAGCAAATGTTATAACAGTTTTATGGTAAATCTGTAACAACAAAATTAGAGAGGACCATAGAATGTACTTCCGAAGACCATATGTGGATAAAGGAAGGAAAGTCAGTGAAGAATGCTATTGTTTTTTTAGCTAATGAAGATGGTGTACAACCAATAGATCTAGAAGGCTCTACCTTCTGAAAGAATGAAAGTGATATGATATCTCTTGTATAAAATAATGCAATAACCCATATTGATTACATATTGTGAGTAGTGGTTCCTTGTAGGAAATTGCTATAGTTGATTGATAAAATTTCAGTCAAGAACAACATACAACATACATAGCACCTACAGGAAAATAAAAATGAAAAATAAGGTTGCTACAACAATGACTAAAATAATAAGGAGTGTGCACATATATGACTAAATTTTGCAAGCTACTGATGGAGCAAGTATTGAAACAATTGTGAGAATATTGAGTATGTAGCTGGGGATGTTTGATGAGTGGAATTGAAGGAATATACAAGATCGATTAGCTCCATTAAGATGATAGAGGAAACAGGGTTTTGTTGAGGCAGCAGAAAGTGTTTTAAGGAAAAAAGAAACAAAGGGGATTGAGGGATGTTGAAAATCAATAAAGAAGATTGTTGCAGTAGAGGTAGAATATTGTATTGAGGGTGATTCTCAGTAAAACTCTAAGGTCGAGTAAGTGAAGGATGAAGTACCCTTTAGGGTTGATGTTCTGGAACATATAGTTGGCTGATCTCCATTTTGTCTTTGAAGAATAGCACCCAGACACCTTGATATCCAGGAGTTATGAACAAACATGAAAAATGCATCATTATGAGGGCATTTTCTCAAGCAGAATCTCCATTAGTGTACACTCNTGTGTGTGTGTGTGTGTGTGTGTGTGTGTGTGTGCGTGTATTATTTTCATCATTATCATGAGTGTACTTGCAGGGGGAAGGAAGCCTTGCTGCAATCGTGGATCCAGAGGGATATCAGTGCATTCAGAGGAACAACACACTAGAGGAGAATACTCCAGGTTTGATTGTTTTAAATTATCATGCCTATAACCTACATTTCTAAGGTTGCTACATTACAAGTAAGTGTTGTAGATGTGAAAACAATCCTTAAAATGTTTTGATTCTAGAGATGTACTCATGAATCTCCACTAGGAGATATTCTTGTCTTGTTTTCTTTCGTTTGTTTTCTTGTTCGAGGCAGGTTAACAACAAAGTAAGATGTTTATCCTTCAGACTTCAAAGGGATTCACTTGACTCAGAAGGAGTCAAACTAATTGAGAAAGAGAGACGATACCTTCTTCCTCTTCAACAATCTAAAGGGAGATAGCCATTGATACAGTTGATCCAGTTGATATTCCCAAGGACTTTATAGTAGGCCATAAAAGGCTTGTATGGGCTTAACAAACTCTTCAAGAGGTAGAAAGACATGTAGTTTATGAAAGTATCAAGAAATAAAAAACGAGACTTATCGTCAGAGGATTATCACAAACAGAGGGAGTTTCCTATGACGTGACACTTGATCCAGTAAAGTCGATACACTTCCATCTGTATTACCATCCATGAGTTGGAAGCTATATCAGATGGATGGATTCTTGATGAGTTTGGGTTTTAGCAAGAGTGTTTTTGATCCAAACCTATATTATTATAGTATTAGTGACGAGAACCTTCTTTTGATATCTTATTCAGAAAGTCTTGTTGATTGGACACAAGTAAGATTTGACTTCTGATTTCGAGATAAATGATATGAGTATGATGCACTACTTCTTGGACAAGAAGCATGACAGAAGATCCATGATATTTTCATGAGTCAAGGAAAATATACAATGAGAATATTAAAGAAGTTCAGTATGACAGGATGCAAAACCACCTTGATGGATTTGAAGAAAATGAATGATGATGATTTTGAAGAGATTGATCCATAGTTGATTGGATCATTGATGTATCTGGTTAACACCAGATCAAATTCATGTTATGTAGTGAATGTACTTAGTAAATCCATGAGTTAGTTGAGACAGATTCACTCGATAACAGTAAAGCATGTATTGAGATATATATGAGGCACAGTTGGATATGGCTTGAGATATGCCTCTAGTGTGAACTTGAGTTTGCAGGATATGCTGATACAAATTGAGTAGAGAGTACGATGAACCGGAAGAGCACATCCAGTTGTTGTCCTACCGTAAAGTTTTCCATGATTTCCTGATGCAGCAGGAAACAAAACTATGTGGCCTTGAGTACCACAGAAGCAGAGTATATAGCATCGAATGTGAGAAGCCATATGGCTTCACAAGCTTCTTACAGATTTACTTAACCATGAGATGGATCCTACGATGATAACCAAGAAGCTGTGTGTAAATCTCTTTGAGAACCCAGTGTTTCTTGATGGATCGAAATATGATGAGATGAAATATATTTATATCAGAGATATGATGCAGAGGAAAATAGTACACATGCAGTACCTTCCTTCACATGAGAGGATTGCAAACACCTTCACTAAATTAACTTAGTGAAGAATGCCTCCCTAGTTGAGAGGGAGTGTTGATGACTCCAGCCAATAAAAATTTCAAAGTACATCCGTGTGAGACTTGGCATGATGAAGAATGCCTCTCTAGCTGAAAGGGAGTGTTGATGATTGTAGCTATGTGAGACATTCTCCAGCTTACAAACTTGTGAGATGTGGATCATTGCAGTTATGTGAATCTTTCTCCAGCTTACAAACCTGAGAGAAAGCCCATAAAAAGGGTACGTGGTTCCTATCTAAGATAGAGCTGGAATGTAGAGATGGCCTCCTCCATTCAAAGTGTTGAGAAGAACTCCAGATGATTCTCCAGTGGGAAAAGTCGATTTGTTGAGTTAGACATACCTGTGGTGAGCACAAGGTGAACGTGTGAAATCCCAAAGTGTTGGGTTCATCGTCATGAGAACATAAATGAAGATGATGTATTAGCCTCCTCTGAGCAACAAAGTCGACGAGAAACTCCATATGATTCTCCTCCATGAGACAAAGGGAAAGAAGATATGTTGAGTGGATGTGCATGTGGATGAGCACATGTGAATGTGTGAATAATTGGTTCTTCTGTGTAATGCAGTGATCTAGAGATATGGACATCCCTATGGATGTGTCCCTAGTGGATGAGCACTAGTGGGTTTATAAGATCCCTTGCTATATTGTTCATGATCCATATTATTTTGAGAACAACATGAAGACATAAATATAACTGAGATATAACAATGAAATACACAAAAATATAGAAGAGAACACAAAAATACAGTGAAACCCAACTTCTATTACTTAATAAGATAGAAAAACATTGTAAAACACAAACTAGAAAAATGGGGTAGCTTATCTTTGAAAATAAAGAGATGTTGGCTACGCTTCATTCACAAGAATGTCATGGTTTATCAAAACCACAGGCTCAAAATGGTGATTCAGTGGAAAAGGTGGATGGCCACCGAGATCCATTTGGATCATTCCTCCCCACTTAGGAAGCAATGGTCTCCATTGTGTTGAGTTCACAGGGGAGAGGGAAAAGTGTTTGTTTAATCTACATCTTGATGAGTTGCTTGCCCTATTGGAGAAGTTGCGCTTCTTATATTTTTGAAGGTTGTCACAGACCTGTGGCTGGAAGGGTTGGACCTTTTTAACCGGTCTAGCTACATGAGATGTCTATGTGTAGAAGGAATCTTTATGCTTTGCTACAGTCTTGTCGACCTGCTTCTGTTGGATAGAAGGTGCTTGGGCCAAGGCTATAGTGGTTGCAGTATCCTTCTGTTCACCTTTTGAACAAATTGTGAAGAAGCTAAATTTTTTAGTATGAGATACTACCTTGCAACACTGTTTAGGTGCAACATTAGTCGGAACCACCTCTGGTATCCTGTAGAGATGACCCCCCAGAGTAACAATGACACTACGGGGTTGAGACTCATAGATAGCATGGTTCTTACACATATATGGCTGGCCCAAGAGAAAATCAGAGACATCCAAGAGGGCAACATCACATAATACCTCATACTTGAAGGATTGGATGTCGTATGACAATCGACATTGTTGGATGACACGTAGATATTGACCCTGGAGAAGCCACTCGATGTTGTATGGTTGCAGGTGTGGTTTTGTTGGAAAATTCAACTGCTTGACAACCTCTGCTGAGATGATGTTCTTTTGGCTTTCACTATAAACAATAAAATGCAGTGGGGTCCCCTTCACCCACATCTGTGAATGGAAGAGTCGCTCCCCCCCCTCAGGATCGTCTTTTGGTTCGATTGTTTTAGTTGCGACAATATAAGTGGGTTCTACATCAATGATCTGTCTCCTTTTATTATTTTTTAAATCAGGGTCCAAGTCGAGGTTCAACTCTTTGTCTTTGAGCTCGGCCACCAATGACTGTATTGAGCGACATTCATTAGTGTTTTTCCAAGGGTTGTTGTGGAACTCACACCAATTTCTGGTGTCTTTCTTAGACTTCTAGTTACCCTTCTTTACTTGCATTTGGGATTGGCTCTCTTGAGGTTGGCCTTCCTTACTCTGTCCATGCTTCTCCCACATACTCTGCTGGTTGAATTTTTGCTCAATTTTGACTGCATTAGAATAAGAAACTCCTAGTGAGGAGATGTCCAATAAATCCATCTTTGTTTGGATGTACCTATGTAGACCACTGCGGTACTTCAACACCAGGTGCCTCTCGGATTCTTTGATACCCAGCTTTGAGTGCAAGGTATGAAATATGTTGGTGTAATCTAGCACCATCTGGGCTCTTTTTTTATGCAGAGGTGTCCATCTCATGTATTTGTCATCGTAGTTTCCGACAGGGTAGAACTCCTCCTTTAGGGCATCTACAAAGGCCACCCAAGTGGGTTCTCTCCCAAAAAGTGTAGATTCATCTACGGTGTACCTCTCCCTATAACCTTCCCATCAAGATCTGACATGGAGAAGGGATTTAAGGAGCGCGAAGGTGATCTTTTCACTGTCGAATTTTTTTGGATAGAGTAATAACCTTCTAGAAGATTCAACCATTTTTCTAAAGCATCTGCATCTATCTAGCCTTCAAATAAGGGGATATCAAAATTGACTTGTACCTTGAAGGGTGTCACACTTGCAAAATGATTGTTTGTTGAAGATGTCCTGGTTGCCGTCATCGGTAGTCTTCGAAGGATCTAAGCGAAGTTTTCCATCATCTTGTTCCTTTGTCGCACGAGGGATTTCTCAAGGAACGCCTTGAAAGGATCTTTTGCTCTGTCATATCTTTTTTCTTCCACCATGGGAGGTTGCTTGGGCTAACAAGAGTGGTTGTCCTCAGGCGAAACTAGCTCGAGACCCAAATCTCTATACCCTGACCTCGTCAGGGACTTGCTCTGATAAATGACAAAGAACAGACTGCTATGATACCACTAATCCAGATTATTTTGAGAATGAAATGAAGACAGAAATATAACCTAGATATAACAATGAAATACACAAAAATATAGAAGAGAACACATAAATACAGTGAAACCCAACTTCTATTACTGAATAAGATAGAAAAACACTATAAAACACAAACCGGAAAAATGGGGTAGCTTATCTCTGAAAGGAAAGAGATGTTGTCTACGCTTCATTCACAAGAATCTTTATATCACACTCCATTGCATACTTAAAGGGCCTCCTTCACCTCAATTATATATGAGAGAGTGAGAGGAGAACAATTCCCATGATGCATGTGGGATAAATTGGACTAAGTTTATAAAATGCCATAGGCATGTAAAATACTAGTACTTCCCGAGAGGTCACTCATCCCAATACTACTCTAGCATGAGTGCACTTAACTGCGGAGTTCTAATGGGATTCAATGCATTAACACTATGTTGTAGGAATGTACATAAAACCATTACATGATGTCTGTAATTAAAAAATGACAATGACATTACATTCCATTCCCCATCAAAAGGGTGAATGTCATGGTTTATCAAAACCACTAGCTCAAAATGTTGATTCAGAGGAAAAGGTGGATGGCCACCGAGATCCATCTGGATCAATTCAAGAGTCAAACCTGCCTGTAACCCTAATTTTAATGTAAAGGGTACAGGTCTACCCCACCTTAATGTGATTAATAATTAATGTAAAAGATAATTAATATAGTAATTATTAATTATATTTTGAGTTATTGAGGTCGGCCCTATTGTGCCAATATACACATCATTTGATGTGACAAGTCTTATATAAATAAAGGTGAATCCCCATTGAGGAAACACACTTCTCATTGTGTCATCTCATGATTTCAGAAGTTGTGGTTTGAAATTATGAGAATTACAACACCCTCTTGTGTGCTACATTTGGTGATGGTGTGGGAGGTCTTTCTATTGAAGAATATAGAAAAGTATTGGTTGGGTTTTCTTCCCTTGTTGAGAAGGGTTTCCCAAGATACTTCTTGTGTTCTTGTGCATGGTTATTCTTCTTATGATCTTGGTTTACTACAGCAGTTATGGTTCAAGTAAAAATTAAACAAAAAAAGTTAAAGAGAATGCATGAGCCATAGCTCATTGAAAATTCAACAACTACATGTTGGGCCTCATGTCCACCAAGAGGGAAAATGACTATGTTTTTTTGGTTGTTTATCGCTTTTCCAAGATGACGATTCTAGTCGCCTGCAAGAAGAACATCACAGTATAAGCCACTGCCAAGATCTTCTTTGAATGAGTATGGGTACATTTTGGGATCCCACAAACCATTATCTCAGACCGTGATAGTCGGTTCCTCAACAGATTCTGGTTGAGCCTCTGGTTACTGCTGGATACCAAGCTCACCAAATCCACTGCCTTCCACCCCCAAAAAGATGGCCAAACTGAGGTTGTTAAGCAGATGATCGTACATATCCTGTGCATGTACAATTCAAAACACCCCCACACATGGGATGAGAGTCTTCCCTATGTCCAACATGGCTACAATTGATTCCTGCATAGCTCAATTGGCCATAACCCTTTTCAGGTGGGGTTGGGATTCTAACCATTGGGCCCCATGGATGTTGCACTAACCCTGGTGACCACCTCGATCGACTCGTCCCCTGTTCCACCAGAAGCTAACAAATCCACCTGGTTCATTGAGCGGATCCAACACATCCGCCAATGGGTTCAGGATATTCTACAGAAGTCCAATGCCAAGTATAAGCAACGTCATGATCAATGTCAGGTGCCACATAAGTTTCAGGTGGGAGACAAAGTTTCGTTTCACTTGTAGAAAGAATGCCTTACAGGGCCCCAATGGAAGCTTCACCCACTCCATTATGGGTCGTACACCATCACCAAGGTTGTGGGTGAAAATTATTTTGAGCTCAACATTCCCCCTTTCCTTGGCCTGCACCCAGTCTTCAACGTGGCTCTCCTTCGGCCATATTTCCCACCATTATTGGACACCTCAAAGATAGCAGAGAAGTTGACACTAACAAATATCAACCTCGAATGCATGAAACAAGAATCCAGTGATCATATTGTGGACACACATATCAATGGCACTCGACAACAAAGGATCCAACTTTATTGAGTCGTCAAAGCAGGGCAGCTCCTGCACCAAGGCAAGTGGCTCACCCGGGGCCAAATACAGCAGAAATTTCCTCACCTGATGGGAGAAATCAACGCAATGGAGACCATTTATTCCTAAGGAGGGAAGATTGATCCAGGTGGATATCAGTGGCCACCCACATTTTCCAACTCGCTCAAAACAATTTTCTGGCAATTTTGGCAATTTACTATTTTTAGCAGTTTTAACTTCCGGGGCCATTTTGAGGGCCTAAATGAAGTTTTTTCGGGATCAAGATTCTCAATGATTGTCAAAGGCATGATTTAGCCCCAAAAATGAATCTCCTCGACGATACCTTTCCAACATTCTATCATGCGCCTAAAACGAAGATCGTATGCAAAAGTTACGACCTCAGGAAGTTGATGTACTGACTTACCCAAACGGGGCCCACATGACTTTTGGCACTTCATCTCCTAGGGTTGGGTTTTTGGATGTCTATGGTTTTTGAAATTCCTGTTTATTGTAAAAAGGCCTTCAGATCCTCATGGTAATCATCTTCTTGCAAATGAGTGTAATCGTCACATCTCTCCTTAGAGATAAGTTGCCACCATTCCAAGAAGCTTGTTTTTCACTGCATTTTAAAGTTTCAGCTTATTTCGTTATTGAATAGAAAACCAATTTTATTGTATCTATGTTATTCTGTGTTAAGCATATTTTAATAATTTGTATTTATTTCATTATGCTCATAAAATCTGGATCATGTTTGGTATGCAAATTCATAAAAACATCCATTTTTATGAATACATCTTTATATCTCTATTTTTTACGTTAATTTTCTATAGGCTAGACAAAATCCTTTATCGATGAAACTATAGACACATATAGAGTCGACTATGAAGATTCCAAATATATATATATAATTAGTATTGTTTACTATTTTTAATCTATTTTTGTCTTGACGTATATCAAAATCCTAAAATGCATACCTCTTTTATTTTTGCTATAACTTTTTATCATCTTAACCATTTTTAAAATAAGTTTTGTGCCTCACTAGAAGAGATTGATATCTACAATCTAAAAAGAGAGAGAGAAAAACTTATGATAATGTTAAGACCCTCGTAGCCTACACTAATGGAAGGTGTTGTAATTTCAAGGATATATTGACTTTCATAATTTAAAACACACACACACACACACACATATTGAAAGAATACACCGCATTAGAACAATGGGTTCTCTACAATTATACAAATTTTTGGAAGGAAATTCCATAGTTAAGGTACTGAACACCTACACTAACAGATACATATACCTTATAATTTGCTAGAAAAATAGCATATCATTGTTATAAAACCTCAAATTTTCCATAGTTATTCACAATTTCTATAAATAAAAATGTATATTCGGAAAGCTAATTCAAATTCCTACATTTCATCTTTTCACGCCAT
Organism: Picea sitchensis; assembly: GCA_010110895.2. Classification (NCBI taxonomy): domain Eukaryota; kingdom Viridiplantae; phylum Streptophyta; class Pinopsida; order Pinales; family Pinaceae; genus Picea; species Picea sitchensis. The sequence continues at coordinate 19,913 of SNQJ01S0073234.1, read as the reverse complement.
ATTCTAATTCATTGTAAAGGTGCCTTGAATAATCCCTCAAAGTTCAAATATTGTTGTTTTTCCATGTTTGTATTTCCACTAATGTGTCATGAGATACCATCATTAACTTGCACTCACCCTAAAGTAACAATGTTGAACGATGAAAAATGTGAAAAATAAGAATGTAATCTATTACAAATGGTTTACGTTGTGATCAATATCAATCTATCTTCTTATGCTTTTCTTATAGTCACACCTCCTGGTTTTGTCATCTTTTGATATCGATCATATGAAAAGGGAGGTCGAAATTGTAGACCATTCAAATCTTTAACTTGAGATATTGTATTAAATGCCATACCTTGTCTCTCTTTCTTCTTGACATTAATAGTGTCTTTCTCCAACATCAATCCTTGTGCCTTATGGAATGTTAAGACCTAAGCTTCAAATGAAGATTTTTTTATTACCTCTTGCAATAGGTATAATAGGAACTGTTTGAGGGAATGATGCATCACATGGAAGTCCCACATAATTATCAAATCTTGCTAAAACATATGTCGATGATCATGGAGGTAAAATTCTAGGGTTATACACAATTTTTTCTACAACTACAAGAGCACCTGGATCCATATCATTCTCAGCTAAAATAATGTGATGAGTTCCCTCTATTCTAGACCTATATTTGTATAAAACACATGAATTCCATCATATGACTCCTCATGCACATGACACATTTGAACTTCAGCGAATTGATCAATC
>SNQJ01S0073234.1:0-19128 GCA_010110895.2 Picea sitchensis | reverse complement strand
TTTTTTTTTGTAGGATTTTGATTTTCTTCAAGTTCTACATCTTGTACTATGGTTGTGTTGGTTGAATATTATTTTCTTTGTCGACATGCTCTTTGTCATTCTGAATTTTGTTTCCCATGTTCCCGATGTTCCTCAGTTTTCATTTGGTGTACCTTTATTTTTCATTATTGTCTTTGTCATTCATAATTTTGTTTTCTCTATTCTGATTGTTTAGTTTTCAATTGTTGTGACTTTATTTGTTGATATTTTTAGGGTCCTAACCTCCCTAACCCATCAAGCAGATAGAATAATATGTTTTCCTATGTAATAAGGGTTTTCATTAGTAAATAAGGCACATGAAATAATTTGAACATGTCTAATGTAAGAAGACTTAGTAGAAGGTGTTGCCTCTAGAAATTTCTTCCTCTAGAATGTTCTTTAGAAGATAGAAATAGTATAAGTAAGGGTAGAAATCATGGAAAATGTTGTATTGTCAAATCATTTGTACTCGAGATATTTGTTGTTGGAGGTTTCCCTTTCGAAGAGGAAACTGATATTTTCTCTCAAGAAAATAAGGGTATCATATTTTAGATCTATCATATTATTATGCTTATTGTTTTAGTTTTTTTTTTAACTATTGTGATAATAATTGTGTTTCTACTCTGTATATTTCCTTCTAATACCTTACAAGTGGTATCAAAGCCCTTTCCTCTACAAATTGTTAGAAAGAAAAAAAAATTCAAGCTAGAGACATGTGTTGGTGTCTATAAAGCATAGTGATCTATCACTAAGTGGGTAAATATAGGGTTGGGGAAGAATACACAAGGGAACTACACATGGTTTCATGTTGTAGGAAACCCCTTTAACCCCTATTGATACCTCTTCAAGTAGTATCGCATTAGAAAACAATTGTACATGTCCTTTCATTCACATGTACCCTCGGGTATATTGGGAGTCCCATAGGTACCCTGAAACCAATTGTAGCTCAACCAACCAACTTCCTAACTGTTATAGTGGTACTGAGAATAACATTTGGGAAGACTGCTCTCACGTACCTACGTAATCAATTAGTATGGATAAGGGTACGATTAACCCTCCTTAGCTAGAGCCCTGAGATATTGGGTCAAGTACTACTATTGGACCCCATCGATATATAAGAGAGCTATAGCACAAGGAATTCCCTTGTCCATATGAACCCTCAAAACCCTAACACTTTCTTGCATAATAGAACATAATAGAAACAATGTTGAAATTTTTCACATTCAGTGTAGAAAACCTTACTTCCTGCATCCAAGATGCAAAAATTCCTATACAAACTTAATTATTAAGAATTTGGGCATTCTATCACTGTAGTATTATTCAAACAGGAATATAAATCCACCATAGTTTAAAAAGAAATGAGTATAGTGGTCCCACCGACAACCTTATTTGAACCTATTCCACTAAATTCCTCTCTTCACATTGATCATCATGGTACCCCTCTCTCATAAGCATTTTTTTTGTGTGGACCCACCCACTCTCTCTGACACCCTTATTTGGGACCCACCTCATTATATTCCTCTTTTCACACTAGTTGTAGTGATACCAGTCTCTCATAAGCCATTTTTATGCAGACCCACCAACCTTATTATTGCCAGCCTATCTCCTTGATAACCACCCACAACCAAGAATTTGACAATTGCATCGCTTCCCTAGATAATTCCTTCAACAAAATAAAAAATGCATTTAACACAACCCAAACCTAGAACAAGCACAATATCACTCAACTTACTTAAAAAGTTGCTACCATAAATTCCAAGATCACTACACTTGACACCCTCTTTGTCGATATGAAATCCTTGACCGCACTGGTTCATCAATCGTAGGGTCTTATTTCCTCTTAATAACCTTCACACCAAGAGGGTGTTGACTCATCCCATTCCATGGCCTTTCATTCTTACTCACTTACTTGTGACCTATATCTTCCTAAAGTTGAGGCGAATAAATTTTATGGCTCAAACCCCACAAGTTGGGTCACTCAAATGGAACATTATTTCTTATTTCATGGAATCACTAATGAATTTATCAAACTTCATGTCGGTGTCTTTTATTTTGATCCAGCACATTGGAAAATGGAAACTGTGTAAAAACTCACAGTGAGGGTATATTTCTTAGACCTAGTTTGTTGCAGACCTTTATGAACACTTTGACACAGGAACTCGTCATTTGGGTCATTTTACCAAGATTAAAAAGTTTGGTACAGTCTAATGCTACATCATTACTTTTGAGCAATTGTATTTCCATGTCGTACACCTTCCTCTGTGAATACTTTATTAGTGGCCTCAAGGACAACACAGAGCTCATGTCCTAATGGATCGCCCCCAGAGTTAGCTTGAAGCTACTCACTGAGCCAAGGAAGCACAATAAGTAGTCTCTTGTCAAATTAAAACTTCATCCTTTAGTCCACATTCCTAACCCACTAATATAGCTCCTCCTTCCCCTCCTCTTAAGGTCCAGAAATTAACCAGGGTGGAAATGGTTGAACGCCAACTTAAGGGTCTTTTCTAAAACTATGATGAAAAATAATTTTCGAGGCACAAATGTAAGGAGAAAAATATTTGTATGGCCATTTCTTCAGACATTTCTAAAGATCATGGTGATTTTTCCCCTCTTGAAGTGTTGTCATGGGACGATGATAACAATCAACCCTCTGATCCATCAGAAGTTGAACCCCTCATCTCTTTGCATTCTCTCACCAATATCTCATCTCCCCAAATCCTTAAGTTAATTGGATACATCAAGCATCATAAATTCATTATCCTCATTGACAATGACAACACGCATAATTTTATTCATCGTTGAATTTCTCAAGAGACCCTTTGCTATATCTATGCAGTTAATAACTTCCAAATCACGATTGCTAATGGTAGTTCCATGAAATGTGGGGGTCATTATGAAAATGTGCGGCTGCAAATTAGTCATTATAATATGAAATCCCCCATGTTTGCTATTGAAATGGGTGGTTTCAATATTGTTTCGAGTGTTTAATGATTACTCACACTAGGCCCCATCACCATGTACTTCAAGGAATTATACATGTGCTTCCAATGGGATGGATAGAGATACAAGTTCCAAGGCAACATGGAAGGTTCCCCAGAGATTATAATTTCATACCGAATCGAGAAAATCCTCAAAAAGTATCATTCTGGCATTATTGTTCAATTCTATGCCATTCAAGTTTCTGAGACTCCCTCCCCCACTATTCATCCTGACATGCAGCTTATCCACTCCAAACAACAATCTATTTTCGACAACCTCCAAGGAATCCCACACTCCCTTGGCCCCCGTGATCATTCCATTCCACTTGTCCTTAGTAGTATTCGTCCTAATGTTTTCCCTTATCATCACCCATTTTCCCAAAAAATTGAAATTGAGACAATTATTCAAGAATTGTCAATTGCGGGTGTCATCTACCCTAGTACAAGCCCTTATTCTTCTTTTATTGTCATGGTACTCAAGAAAGAAGGTATGTGGTGCATGTGCCCTGATTTTTGAGCCCTCAAAAAAATTACCATCAAAAATCAATTTCCCATTCCTATCATCGATGACCTTCTAGATGAACTGAGTGGTGCTCGATTCTTTACCAAACTTGATCTGCATTCTAGCTACCACCATATATGTATGTAGGAGGTAGATATTCCTAAAACTATCTTTCATACTCATGAAGGCCATTATGAATTCTTGATCATGCCCTTCATCCTATGTAATGCACCCTCCACTTTCCAAAGCTTCATGAATCATGTCTTTTTCACTTTCCTCCATCATTTTGTATTGGTCTTCTTTGATGATATCCTCATTTATAGTCAAACTTTGCAAGCCCATCTTTCCCATGTGGATCAAGTCTTACATTTATTGTCTCAACATCAACTCTTTCTTGAATAGTCCAAATGTTCCTCTGGAGCTTCTGAAGTAGAATACCTTGGCCATATTGTTGGTAATGATGGTGTCTATGTGGATCCTAATAAAATAAAAGCTATTAAGAATTGGCCCCACCCTAAAACTCTTAAAAATTTTCCAAGTTTTATAGGTTTAACCAGATATTATCAAAAGTTTGTTTAGAATTTTGGAAAAATTGCAATCCCACTCACTTCCCTCCTTAAGAAGAATGTTTTCAGTTGGAATTTAGCCATTGATCAATGTTTCCAATATTTTAAAGAGGCTATGTGTAAGACTCCAGTTCTATACCTTCCTAACTTCACAAAGGTTTTTTTTTTTTGGAGAGTGATGCCTCTAGGGAAGGAGTCGAGGCAATTCTCATGCAAGAAGGTAGACCATTGGCTTTTACTAGCAAACAAATTTATGGAGACACTTGGGAAAATCCACCTATGAAAAGGAAACATTGTTTATTTTCATGTGGTGGATATATGACATCCTTACTTGCTTAGGAAATGATTCCAAATTAAAATTGATCATCATAGCCTAAAATATTTTTTGGAACAAAGAATTTCATCCCCTGAGCAACATAATTGGTTGACCAAATTGTTTGGCTATGATTATGAGATCATTTACAAGAAGGGAAAAGAGAATGTATTTTTTGATGCTCTTTTCAGGAAATGTGAAGAAGAAGTGTCCCTCTTTTCATTCTCCTTCATTGTAGTTGATTGGTTAAAGGAGATTCACCAAGAATGGTTCCAAGATTCCAAACTTTCTATCCTAGTGCAACAATTGCAACAAGACAATAATGGATGTATTTGAGCAAATAGTCCTACCTTAAATCCATTGTACACTCTGAACTTCGTGCTTTGCCAATAATAGGGAATTCTAGCTTTCACAAAACATATGAATGGATCAAACATTCATTTTTATTTGGGAAAGCATGAAGCATGACATATACACTTTTGTAGCCAAATGTAATACTTTCCAAGACAACAAGGGAGAAATAATCAACACTCTAAGCACACTACTACCTCTCCATATACCACCTACTATACGTATCGATATCTCTATGGACTTCATTGTCGGATTACCCATATCTAACAATAAATCATTCATCATGGTTATGGTCAATCATGCTTCCAAATATGCTCATTTATGTGCCCTCCAACACCCATTCAAAGCCTCCACGGTGGCTCATTTTTTCATGGAAAATATCTTCAAACTCCATGGATTGCCCCACTCTATTGTCTCTGACCATGATCCAACTTTCGCTAGAAACTTCTAGCAAAAATTGTTCAGGTTTCAAGGCACCCAATTGCATGTCACCACTTTTATCATCCTTTGATTGTCAAACTAAAGCTATCAACAAGTTTTTGGAAGCATATTTCTGGTGCTTCATTTCTGAACGACAATATCAATGGGTTTAGTGGTTACCACTAACTGAATGGTAGTACAATACATCTTACCATGGTGGTACTCGCATGACTCCCTTCGAGGCAATCTATGGTCAAAATCCGCCCTCTGTATTATCTTACCTGCCCGATGTCTCCAAGTTCTAGGAGGTAGATAGAACCTTTACAAGCCAAGATAAAATTCTTTGTACCCTCAAATATAATTTGGTCATCACTCAAAATCGCATGAAGTAACAAGTTGATGAGTGTCATTCTAAACACTATTTTGTTGAAGGGGATCAAGTGTTTCTTCATCTACAACCTTATAAGTAAACTTCCCTCAAAGCATATCACTACCAAAAACTTTCTCCAAAGTTTCATGGCCCTTATAAAATCCCCAATCACATAGGGCCCATGGCTTACAAGTTATCCCTTCCTAGTCACTCTAAGCCCCATCCAGTTTTTCATGTTTCTTGCTTAAAGAAAGTGATTGGAACCAAGTTATAGATTCAAAATAGTCTCCCTAGATTGGATGAATAAGGTTCTATTTAGTTGTAGCCATGAACAATCCTGGCCCAAAGAGAGCATCGTCTCCTTCAACGCACAATTCAGGAAGTTTTAGTACAGTGGAAGGATACACAACCCGAGGATACCACATGGGAGTTGGTCATCATTCTGCAACAATTTCCACATCGCAATCCTTGAGGACAAGGTTGTTCTTTAAGGGGGAGGGCATGTTAGGTTCCTAACCTCCCAAACCCCTCAAGTAGATAGAATAATATTTTTTGATATGTAATAAATGTTTCCATTAGTAAAGAAGGCTTATGCATAATGTGAACATGACTAATGTAAGAAGACTTACTATATAAGGATGCACCTCTAGAAAAAATTTCCTCTAGAATGTTCTTTAGAAGATAGAAATAGTATAAATAAGGGTAGAAAACATGAAAATGGTTGTCTTGTGAAATCATTTTTACTCGAGTTCTTCTCTTTTGGAGGTTTCTCCCTCGAAGAGGTAAGATAAATTTTCTCTCAAGATAATAAAGGTATCATATTTTAGATCTATCATATCATTGTGCTTATTTTTTTATTCATTTTTCTAATTATTGTGATAGTTATTGTGTTTTTTCTCTACATATTTCCTTCCGGTACCTTGCAGATATTCTCTTAGTCATTCAGAATTTTTGATTTGGTCTTTTCCATTTAGAATTTTGTTCTCTCTGTACTTCTTGTTACAATTCAATTGTCATTTCTTGTGACTTTCTTTTTTGATATTCTCTTTGTCACTCAACATTTTGTTTTCCGTGTTCCTATAGTTGGTCGATTGCCATTGGCATCAATTGTATTTTTTTCCATGCTCTTTGTTCTTCACTTTTCTACTTTTATCAATCTTTCTTTTGTTCATCACTCATTTGTTTTAAGTTCTCCCTTTGTTTCCAAACATATTCATGTGTTTGTCTTCTTACATCCTCAACATCCACATCATCCATTTGGTAATTATGAGAGGACGTGGTAACTTGAATTACTGTAATACAATTGTAATTGTAGCCCTATATGAAAGAAAGGAAATATTGAAATCAATGCAACACACACCAAATATAATGTTGAAACACTAAAAGCAAGGCATGTACACATAAATCAATGTATGCAATTCATATAAATACTGCAATATATAATCAAAATGAATCTAAAATTGGCATACATTGAAATCAATGCATCACATTAATCTAATTACACAGAAATTAACACATCTACTTCAACTTATATTAACCTACATGATATATCACCTTACTTTAGTCAATCAAACATCTACACAGGGATTAGAAATTGACATTTATATGGAAATCAATGCATCTAGTTAATATAATTACATGAAAACAACTTTTTAAAATATTTTTACAATTTTCTATCATTGGCTTAAGAAATCAATTGTTTATCACTAAGGCTCTTCTTATTCTAAGAAATTAAATTTTCATCAAGAATGCACTTTTAATTATATGTTTTTATGTATGTGACATGGAAATGTTGAAATCAATGTAACACACACCAAAATCTAATGTTGACACACTAAAAGAAATGCATGTACATGAAAATCAATGTATGTAGTTCATATAGATACCAGAATAAACATTTAAAGTAAATCTAAAATTGGCATACATTGAAATCGAAGCATCATGTTAATCTAATCACAATGGAATTAATGCATCTACTTCAAAGTATATTAATCTACATGATATGTCACCCTACTTTAGTCAATCAAATCTCTACATAGGTATTAGAAATTTACATGTACATTGAAATCAATGCATTTAGTTAATATAATTACATGAAAACAACTTAAAATATTTTGCAATTTGTTATCCTTGTTCTAAGAAATTATTATTTTTTATTGATGTCATATATATTATTAATTGAAATGTGGAGAGATGGTAGAAGAAATTGTTAGCGTCAGAAGTCACTCCTGGATTGCAGCAGGAGCAAAGGCCGACTCCCATCAGTTTATATGTCACAATTTGTTTGTAAAGGGATGATCGAAAGAGAACATAATCATAATGATATTATTTTAACTCAGAATCCTGGACTGGGCTATGCATGAACATGTGAAGTCTTAATTTAACTTCAGACAGTAAGTTGTAATAAGGGTGAGTAGGAGGAAGACTTTGGTGAGAAAATGCGAAGGTCTGTTGTAGGCATCAATCTTCCAACAACCTGAAGAGGAAGAATTAAAACATAAGAACATTAAAAGAAATCATAATAGCATTACCATAAAACATTTATATAACATTGTCACAATGCTTCATGTGAATCAGTCGATCATGAACTCTTTCAATATTAGATGGAATAAGAAGTTGACTGTCATTAAACGAGAAAATTTCACATACACATACATAACCAGGGAAAACCAGTGCTTCATAAAAAAATTACAATAGGGAGCTTAGCTCTACCAATGATGATTTACAAAATGGAAAAAATGCCTACATATACTCAAAGAAAAACAACGACAACAGGTTTGAGACACTGCATTGAAGGCATTACGTTTGCATGTTTACTGGCAGACTGTGCATGAAGTCTCTAGACAATTGTGCACTTCAGTCAGACGCAACCATGTTCCAGAACGGGCCTGCAATGAGTTGACAACCTGACAGTCCCTTTCTGAACCTTCCATTTATGGTGGAGACAACCTTCAACCACCACCACCTGCTAAAATAATTGCTTTCTCGGGGTCAAAACTAGCGTGAGTCAAACTTGGCACTTAGAGGACATGGGGGCCACTTTCTACCTTCTGGAACTGAGTTGGACCTTCACAGAGGGACCCGATAGTCGGTTGTGAAAGAGGCCCTAGCGAGGTGATGGCGCGAGCAAAATTGGACAAAGGTGGCCAGGTGGAGGGGACATCGAGGTTGGGACATTGGGCGATGAGGTGAAGTGTCATGGAGAGGTGACGAGGAGGCCGCAAGTGTGATGGTTCAACGAGTGGGGACACAATGGGTGGAGGTGGTGTGGAGCAAAGGAGGGTACACGTGTTGGGAAAGGAGAGGGAAAAAGGGAATGAGGTGGGCCAAAATGGCGCTAAGTGGGAAACAGGTGTGAGGGGGTGAGGAGGACTGAGAGAGGGAGATGTGACGTGGGAATAAGAGAGGAGGAGTGAGGGGCACTTGTCAATGGGAGACGAAGGCGGTAAGCAGAGGGGAAAGAGGTAAGAGGTTTAAGGTGGGAGAGGGTTCGGAAACACGGAAGGGAGACACAACAGGAGAGGTCTCACTTTCAAAACCACCTCATTCCGGGACCCCCCCCTTCATTAAAGGTAGGATGGAAAGGGGGGTCCGCAATTGAATGTGAGTCGCAGATCTAGGCGCTTCAATCCCAAGCATTGAAACTTGCGCGACACCATTCCGGACCCCCCTCCCCCCCCATTAAAGGAAGAATGAAGGAGGGGGTCCAGAATCAAACCTCGTCCATAGATTTGGGCGCATGGATCATGACCACCCAGATCCACGCCTCTTTTAAATCATATGTGCCCGATCGTTGACTTAGGAAAAGTGGGTTTTACCCATATCATACCATATTTGGCCCTTTCTTCTAAATGACCTTGGCACTAGGACCATGGGCCAGGCTCCAGGGGCTTAACATTTTGCATTTCGGGGTTTCCTAATCCAATGGAGGAGAGACCCCTTGTCTTTTGAAATCCCGATAGCTGAAACCGCGATGGTTCTTAATCGTGCACCACGTGTCCCTTGGATGGACGACTGAGATCTTTCTTTGATCAATGGTCCCGATTCTTTTGGGACTACGTGCACCGGGGATACATGATGTATCTCTTCCTCATTTTCCCGATGATTAGAACCGCGAAACAACTTAATCACTTCCACATGTCCTCCTTCTTTAGGCCCTGCCTTTCCATAGAACCCTAGGCCATGACCATGGGCCAGGCTCCCGGGGCTTCGCATTTCGCATTTTGGGGTTTTTAAACCCAAGGGAGAACCCTGTCCTCCCAACTTGCGATTCCTGAAAGGCCGATTCCCGAAACACCGACTAGCTGCCACTTGTCCTTGCAAGATCGGATGACCACGATCATTTCGACGATATGGGCACTATCTCTTACGTTAAACCTTGTGGAACTCCGTTGATCGCAATTACCTGCTAATCGTCGATCTTCTCCATCGATGGATCCTCACCGTTGAAAGCAAAAATGCCCACTCGCTTGATTTTAAGCCCGAAATGGACTTTTGCATGCTACACTTGGCGCTCATGGCTGCGACCTTGGAATAAAACGCATTTGATGTGTTTTTAAACCCCATTTCTTCACATTTTACAAAAGGGCCCGAAACTGGAGAGAAACACCCCCCTTGCAAGAATTGGTAATAACATTAGGCTCCATGGGGGATAGAGTCGTCCCTGCAATGCTCTAAGAACTCCTTTTGTAGTTCCAGTTGCCTTATGTTGGGCTATGGAGTCGAGCTCAAGACACCCTGCTAAAAAATACATGTCGATAAGTGAAATAAAACAAACTAAACACACATGCTCCAAGGAGCTTATTTATGTACAATCCTAAACTAATAAAATCCTTTACATGGGGCTAGATGAAAGCAAACTTCCACTAGAGCCAATCAAGTAACTTCCTGAATGGAAGCACTCCTATTCTGTCAATGATCATTGGAAGCTAATGTAACCGTGGCAGCAGAACGGTTACATCCTTCAGCTTCCATCCTAAGGCTGAGGTCAGGATGAAGTTGGGAAGCTGCAAATCATGAAGGAAATACAACTCCATGTATTCCTTCACAAGGTCATAGGACCAGTGGCAATCTCCAAAAAATGGGTGATGGACAGTCTCCTTTTCTATGCAGATGCTTACACGTGGTTGAATATCTCTGGTAGGCCTAGGGGGGTGAGAGGTTGGTGTAGGCTGACTGATCTCAAGTAGTGGCTACTCACTGGTAGGCTCCGGACAGGGGATAAACTACTCCTCGTGTTGTTCCTCTGGTTCTTCTAGTTCTCCCTTTTCTTCTTCTTGGCTCTCCCAAGGGTCAAAATCATAATCATCATAGATAGGACATGTGGGAAATCTCTGCTCTTCAATCTGTTGCTCAGTGTCTTCTACATGCCAAGGGTGATTCATTTCCTCATGATAATCTTAATTAATAAATAGAGGATTGGGATCTGCTATCTGTTCTTGGAAATCCTGCATATCCAGCTCAGAACTTGATTCATAGTTGTCATATACAGGCTGGATGCTCCTCTGGTCAACAAACTGTGATTTGGGGCTCTGCTGCTCCACAACTAAATAGTCGTTAAAGCTGGGTGAGCACAAAACTCCTCCATCTTGTAAAAATGGAACGATCTCCTGATCCTTCCTTTCAATCCCAAATGTAAATACATCATGGGAAATTTCGTGAAGAAAAAGAGGACAATCCTTTTCCACAATGGATTCTTCCTTTAAATCTAAGACAACAGGCTCATTAGGGGCAAAAACTAATGCCTCTACCACTATGAAATCTTCATTATCGTCTTCAGTAGGGCTATCAAGAACATCTGCTTCAAGGGCTGGAAAATCCTCTACACATCGTCCAGCTTCCAAGCTGTCTAGTTTGGCAGTGAGAGATTTTATCAGTTCCATAACTTTGCCCCAATCATCTTCCTCCTCTTTAGGGTCCTCATCCTTATAGATTTCCTCATCCTCACAGCCTTCATAAGACACAACCATGTCTTGCTCACTGACCTCACATTCCTCACAATAGTTATGACAGATAAACTCAGAGGAATAAAAATTTTGACAACGCCTATTAAAAGCTGCATGAAATTATCTGAGTGAAGAAATGCTAGCAGGGGGTAAAGAATGATACCATTCATGAGAATCCCTTGCTAACAATAACATGAACATTTTCAATAATACATCTTCATGATGTATTTCCCACTGATGCATGAGTTCATGAAACTCATGGAGATGTCAAGCAGGGTTGTCCTCTTTACGCTCACTAAATATGGGCAAATAATTTCCCCATTCATTTGGAGTAGGGACAACATTAGGAAAACCAGGAACAACAGAAAAATTAAAAGGAGCAAACCTCTGAGCCAGGATTTTATCCATATCAAACCAGTGGAGTCGCCAATCGATCCTTGAATCATGGATTTTCCAGGTGAAAGATTCACAACTTTGAATGTGTCTGGTCTGTGTTCACCATCAAAGGCCAAATCCTAACGTTGTCATTACCGCGGGGAACTTCTCAAGTTGAGAAAGCAGTCACGGAAAACCTTCTCGAGAAATCTCCTTTGGGTCAGCTTTCAGACGTGCTAAAATAGCCACAGCCAAAACAGTGGAGTCGCCAGGTGCACAGTAGCAATAGTCAAGGGTTCTGATGTCTGATGCACCTTCAAAATCAAAAGCTCATTGTCGTTCTACCCAGGGAAAATATTCAACTTCGTCCCCGGCAATGGCGCCATAAATGTTAGCGTCGGAAGTCACTCTTGGATTGCAGCAGGAGCAGAGCCCGACGCCCATCAGTTTATATGTCACGATTTGTTTGTAAATGGGTGATCGAAAGAGAACAGACTCAGTATGATATTGTTTTAACTTAGAATCCTGGACCAAGCTATGCATGAACAAGCAAAGTCTTAATTTAACTTCAGACAGTAAGTTTGTAATAAGGGTGAGTAGGAGGAAGACTTTGGTGAGAAAATGCGAAGGTTTGTTGTAGGCATCAAGCTTCCAACAACCCGAAGAGGAAGAATTAAAACATAAGAACATTAAAAGAAATCATAACAGCGTTACCATAAAACATTTATATAACACTGTCACAATGCTTCATGTGAATCATTCGATCATGAAATCTTTCAATATTAGATGGAAACCATATGGAATAAGAAGTTGACTGTCATTAAACGAGAAAATTTCACATACACATACATAACTAGGGAAAACCAATGATTCATCAAAAATTTACAATAGGGAGCTTAGCTCTACCAACGATGATTTACAAAATGGAAAAAATACCTACATATACTCAAAGAAAAACAATGACAATGGGTTCAAGAAACTGCATTGAAGGCATTACGTCTGCATGTTTACTGGCAGACTATGCATGCAGTCTCTAGATAATCGTGCACTTCAGTTAGACGTAACCGTGTTCCAGAACGGACCTGCAACGAGTTGACAAGCTGACAGTCCCTTTCTAAACCTTCCATTTATGGTGGAGACGACGTTCAACCGCCACCACCTGCTACAATAACTACTTTCTCGAGGTCAGAATTGGCGTGAGTCAAACTTGGCACCTGGAGGACACGAGGGCCACTTTCTACCTTCTGGAACTGAGTTGGACCTTCGCAGAGGGACCTGACAGTCGATTGTGAAAGAGGCCCTGGCGAGGTAATGGCACAAGCAAAATCGGACAAAGGTGGCCAGGTGGAGGGGACACCGAGGCTGGGACATCGGGTGATGAGGTGAAGTGTCATGGAGAGGTGATGACGAGGCCGCAAGTGTGATGGGTCAGCGAGTGGGAACACAACAGGTGGAGGTGGCGCGGAGTAAAGTGGGGTATAGGTGTTAGGAAAGGAGAGAGAAAAAGGGAATGAGGTGGGCCAGAATGGCACTGAGTGGGAAACAGGTGTGAGGGGGTGAGGAGGAATGAGAGAGGGAGATGTGACAAGGGAATAAGAGAGGAGGAGTTAGGGACACTTGTCACCGGGAGACGAAGGCGGTAAGCAGAGGGGGAAGTGGTAAGAGGTTTAAGGTGGGAGAGGGTTCGACAACACGGGAGGGCGACATGACAGGAGGGGGGCCACTTTCAAAACCACCTCATTCCGAACCCCCCCGCCCCCCCCTCGCTTCATTAAAGGCAGGATGGCAAGGGGGGTCCGGAATTGAATGTGCGCCGCAAATCTAGGCGCTTCAATCCCAAGCATTGAAACTTGCGACACCATTCTGGACCCCCCCCNCCCTATTAAAGGCAAAACGACGGACGGGGTTCGAAATCAGACCTCATCCGTAGATCTGGGCGCACGGATCATGAGCGCCCAGATCCATGCCTCTTTTAAATCATATGCACCCGATTGTCGATTTAGGAAAAGTGGATTTTACCCATATCATACCATCTTTGGCCCTTTCTTCTAAATGACCTTGGCACTAGGACCATGGGCCAGGCTCTAGAGGCTTAACATTTCGCATTTCGGGATTTCCTAATGCAATGGAGGAGAGACCCCTTGTCTTTTGAAATCCTGATAGTTGAAACCGCGACGATGCTTAATCGCACACCACGTGTCCCTTGGATGGACGACTGAGATCTTTCTTTGATCAACGGTCCCGATTCTTTCGGGACTATGTGCACCGGGGATACATGATGTATCTCTTCCTCATTTTCTCGATGACTAGAACCGTGAAACGGCTCAAGCACTGCCACCTGTCCTCTTTCTTTAGGCCATGCCTTTCCATAGAACCCTAGGTCATGACTGTGGGTCAGGCTCCCGAGGCTTCGCATGTCACGTTTCGAGGTTTTGAAACCCAAGGGAGAACCCTGTCCTCCCAACTTGCGATCCCTGAAAGGTCGATTCCTGAAACGCCGACTAGCTACCACCTGTCCCTGCAAGATCGGTTGACCACGATCATTTCGGCGATATGGGCGCTATCTCTTGTGTTAAACCTTACGCAGCTCCGTTGATCACAATTACCCGTCGACCGTCGATCTGCTCCATCGATGGATCCTCGCCGTTGAAAACAAAAATGCCCGCTCGCTTGATTTTAAGCCCGAAATGGACTTCTGCGTGCTACAGTTGGCGCTCATGGCTGCGACCTTGGACTAAAATACATTTGATGGGTTTTTAAACCCCATTTCTTCGCATTTTACACCAAGGGCCCAAAACTGGAGAGAAACACCCCCCTTGCAAGAATTGGTGATAACAGAAACCATATTAGTTTCTCAACAACACTTCCATCAACCTCAACACCTATTACATAACTAAATCTGATATCACCCCAATCTATGTCTTTGGAACTTCCATCGACTTCCTATTTTTTGATGTTACTTTCATAAACAACAACGATCATGATTCATATATGGAGACTCAACTAAAGTTGATTATTTAAGTTTCTCAATCAATTTAGTTAAATATGCTTGTCATATCTGTTTGTATCAAACGACGTTTGAAGCGCCTCATTTATCTGCTAAGGAAAAATGGTAAATGCTAAAAAAAATTGTGATTTATTTGGAAAAAAATATTCAATCTATTATATTCATTAACCACTCTTTGTTGGAATAACATTATTATATCAAGATGTGGGCATGGAATAAATTGTCTAATTACCCCTCATACACAAGGAAGACACAATGCCTATAACCAATGTTTCTATCCATGATGATAAAGTAGAGATGGTCTATAAAATATATATTTACTTTACATAATGTTAAATGGTAGGTTACAAACAAAAGAAACATATGCATAAATGTAATATACAACATCGCTAACAATCCGTTTATATTGTTGTTATATGATTTATCGAGTAAATCCATTCATAGAATTGTTGATTTGATTGTGACATTCTTGCACACATAAAACAAGGGTAAATATTGAAAATTTCGGTTAGTGCAATTTCTTTTAAGTAATGTGTATATGTCCTTGTTCTTGGAAATTTAGGATATTGGTAATGGGTTATGATGAAAACATTTTATTAAATTGTTCAAATCTAGAGGGGATTATGGTATGTACACTTGTGTAAGTTTTACTAGTTAAATTGTTAAGCAAAAGAGGTCATTTGTTCCAACAATGAGATCCCATACACCAATTTAGTGTTCTGCTTGGCTGTGATCTAATAATAATAATAATAATAATAATATTATTATTATTATTATTGGCTTGTTGTGTATGAATGATTTTCTATGATAGGATTAGGTTTGAATATATTAATTTCAACCAGTTATAATTAACCTTTATATTATCATATTACCTTAATATAAACATATTATCTTAATTTATTAGTTGTTTGGATTAGGTTTGAATATATTAATTTCAACATGTTATAATTAACCTTTATATTATCATATTACCTTAATTTATTAGTTCTTTGTTACATTGGTAATTATATTTTCTCATCATTTATCTCTTTTATTTTTTAATATGCATTTGTGTGTATTTATGATTTGCACAAAGGTTGTTGTGATGGTTGCTATAAGTGGAGCTTTATAATGAGAGAATAATTTATTTGTGAATTGATTTTAGCTTGAGTGGTTGGGAGAAATAACTTTTATCTTTTCCCCAAAATTCTATTTTTACTAGTAATATATTTATGCAGCCCATGAAAAATCGAACTTACTTTAGAAAATGAATTAAATTTTTACGGAATCCAATACCAAATGAAACTATGTCATTTCATCCATATTTTCAACATTATTTTGTCTTTGTTAAATCGATTTGGATGGACCTCGTTATGCATGGCCACCCAAGCTCGAAACACTAAAAAATCTAACCATGATAAAAGTTGATGTGGTCCAACTTAAATGCCCCTAGATAGCAATTTCTCAACAGTAGAGTAGACCCTCTGTCAGTTTTTAATCTCCCGCAGTTGAGAAACAAGAAAATAAAAAAAAAGTTATTTTTTCTTTGCCTTCTTTTAGTTATTTTCCTTTATAGAAACTCATTTCTATATTATTTTTAAAGATGTAATCTCTTAGGCTCATCTCTTAGGTTCATGTCTCTTTGAACTTCTTTTACAAACACATTTCCATTCTCGATTTTTATAACGTATACATGCTTTGAACCTTGGGTTGTATCTAGAAAGTCCTCCAACTTGGTGCTCTCCCCCTATTTTATTTATTTAATATTATTATAAAATATTTTAAACTTAAAATTTAATAATATTATTGGGTATGCAATAAGCATCTTTCATTCAAGGGCGTCTTTTAAATATTATTTTCCCCTTTTGGACCGGCTATGAACTGTAAGCATCTTTTTCGTTTAGCTTGTGACGGTGTCCCCATTCATTGCATTGTTTTAACTTTCGGAACAGCCTATGTGTCGAGTGGACTCCACTCCATTATTTTTCCCTTCGTAGAGAGATCAGCGATGACCAGTTTGTCCTTTTGAGTGGGTGTATGTTTAGTTTTACTCCACATGCGTTGCATAGCCGTGCAGGTTAACATCTTTTCCTAAAGATCTTTTGTGTTTTTATAGTGCGTGTCAAGCTGCGGACAGTTGAGTTTTAGTCTGTATTGATTTCACTCGAAGAAAGGGCAAGCTTTAAGCATCAAATAGATTGTTATAATATCTGTTTTAGAATTTTAATGCGATAGAGCTTATACATTGAAACTTAAACTTTCAAAAACATATAGATTCTACCTATATTTATAGCAAGCTTGTATTTATCACAAGCTTGCTTAGTGCTAAAGGTTGGTTGGTTGGGTAGTCTTATACATCCAGGGAAAGTCTGCTCAAATTATTGTTGAGGTCAAATTTGGCTGGGTCTCCGGGACGAATTGTAATGACTGTTGTTGATGTAAATGATTTATATCTCTAATATAAATCGAGTTAATTTCTCGTGGAAAAAAAAAACCTACTCAAATTATTGTTTTACCAAATTCCAAATGATAAGCCCTGTCACATACTTAGTCCAATAAATCTAACTCATTTTAATGGCCGACCAGCCTTGCCTGAAGAGATCGACTTGGCGCGGTTGATGATCAGCCACCCGTGAAGATATAAGCTTGGCGCGGTCGATGGTCGGCCACCCTTACAGCTTCTCTGAAGAGATAAGCTTGGCGCGGTTGATGGTCGGCCACTACTCCTTAAAAAAATCCAAGTTGATGGTTGAGGACTACTCTTTCAAATGAAAATGCGTATGACTGATAGACAGCGACCAGAGAATCTTATTTTATTGGGTGTGTAAGCGCTTATGAACAAGGAGCGGAGTATTTCCATCGCTTTTTATTCTTCATATGCTGCAATCTTCTCCTCAATGTTTATATAGACCTCTGCAAACCAGCTCTGTTTTTCAGTTCAACTTCCCCGCAATTTATCAGGGCTTTTCTACTCATCTCCTCCCTTGCGATTTTCCTCCATAGCGTCGACCATCTTACCAGTTACCCCATTCCTAATTCTATTTTATATTTGCCAATTGGCAATGGCTGCATCCTCCTCCACCGCTGCTCAGTCCAACAACAGTCAGTGGTACGATGTGTTTATAAACCATCGTGGCTCTGATGTTAAGGAAACCTTCGCGAGGCCTCTCTACCTCCGCCTTCTCTCAAATGGATTGAGAGCCTTTCTGGATAAGGAGGAGATGCAACAGGGATACAATTTTCCTTGTCAAATAAAACACGCTATTAGAACCGCCTCGGTCCATGTAGCGATCTTCTCTCCCAGATACGCTGAATCTTACTGGTGCCTTAATGAGCTCCTACTGATGTTGGAGTCAAAATCTCCAATTATTCCAGTCTTCTACCGTGTCACGCCCGCTGAGGTTCGGTGGACGCGGGGCAAGGATGGAAATTATGCTCAAGCCCTACAACAGTTAGCAAAGAAGAAAACTTATGATCCTCAAGCCCATAAAGAGAAACTGCGATACGACTCCAGCACTATTGAAAGCTGGAGAAATGCACTTGCTCGTGTGGCAGACAACAGTGGTTTCGAGCTGGAGGCGCGCAGTGGGTAAGAACTCAAACATTCCCTCTCCATATGGTAGTATTTTATGTTGTATAAATAGTCATAGACTTTTGTTTCTCACTAGTACTATCTATTTTCTTTTGAATAACTAGCGACGAGTTGGAGCTGGAGCTGCTAGATAAGCTTGTTGAATGTCTTTCCAGAATGGTGAAAAAGGCAGACTTGCACGTGGCAAAATATCCAACAGGTTTGGATGAGAAGCTGAAAGATTTTGAAGATACAGTCCTATTGCAGCAACAACAGAGAGGGAAACCTCAGATCTTTGGGATCGTGGGATTAGGTGGCATAGGAAAGACAACGTTAGCAAAAGAATTCTTCAATAGGAAGAATTCAGACTATCAGAGATCCTGCTTTGTATCTGACATCAGAGAGAATGCAGCTAAAGGCTCTTTAAATTCGTTGCAGAGAAAACTTTTAAAGGCGTTGACTTCATCCGATGAGTCAATAGACAGTGTTGATCAAGGTAAAGGGATGCTCATAGAGCCTCTCAAATCTTCTAATGCCTTAATAGTCTTAGATGATGTAGACGATGTGAATCAGGTCGATGCACTTCTGCAAGTTCAAAGTCACGATCTCCGCTCAAGTAGCATAATATTGATTACATCTAGAGATAAGCATGTTCTCAGAAGCTCAAGAGTTGAAAATTCATCCATTTATACGTTAACCGGGCTTAACACAAAACACTCTCGAGAGCTCTTCT
>SNQJ01S0073233.1:29266-53762 GCA_010110895.2 Picea sitchensis | reverse complement strand
GTTAAGTAAACGCGGGTTGTAGTAGGCCATCCAGCGTTCCAACGCATGCAGTAGTAGGCCTGCCAGCGTTCCGATGCGTGCAGTAGAGGGTTAGGGCATGTGCCACTTGATTTAAGAGGATTTTCAAGAGTTTATTCAGCATGGCTTTGGCAAGGAAGAGATATGAGTTGGCCTGATGCCAGGTAAGCATGTGTGGTGCAATTTAGGGTTATAACACCATGGGATAAGATCCATCAAATTTATTGACCTCAACTCAGGGAGGAAAAGGGTCATGATGAAAGGAGTTAGATTGAAAATTTAGAGAAAGAGAGGAATCAACACCATCTGGTTGGTCAGAGGAGGAAGGACCCTAGGTTTGGTTCAACAACCTGTTGACAACATATTGAAGGTTTTTAAATTGGTTTATGCATTTGGCATCCATGGCATCAAATTTTTGTTGGACTTGGGTCTCGCATTTTTCAATGCGAGAATTGGTAGAGCTAATATCAAATGTCACTTGTTGGAGGGACTCCTTCGTGTGATTGATGGAAGCTTGCAGGTATTTCTTTTGAGTGTTGGTCATTTGGATATGGGGAGTACTGGTAAGGGGAAATGGGTGGGTGGGGCCACATAAAAGGACTTATAAGTGATAGGTACCACTACGATCGGGGAAAAAGGGGGAATATAATGGGAGAGGTGGAAAATAGGGATGTTGGGAAGGGGTCGGGTCCACTGAAAAAAAATAGGCTTAAAAATGAAAGGTACCACTACGATCAGGGAGAAAAGGGGAATCCAATGGAATAGGTACTGAATTATGGTGTCGATGGGACCACTATACTCTTCTTTTTTTAAATCCTATGGATTTATACTCCGATCTGAATAATACTGCAATGTTGAAAGGTCCAAATTCTTAATAGGAAAAAAGTAGTTATTTTGCAACCAGAATGCAGTAGGTGAAGTTGAATGGCAATGGATCTTGTCTATTTTGTATCTGTTTCTTTCCCAAGGGTTAGGATATTTAGGGTTTCTACAGACAATGGTTTTCCCTATGTTACATCTCTCTAATATACATATGGGGTCTAATAGTAGTACTCAACCCAATCTCTAAGGGAACCAACTAAGGAGGCTAAATCGTACCCTTAGCTATACTACCTGACTACCTAGGTACTAGAGAGTATCTTCCTGAGTGTTGTTCTCAGTGGAACTATAACATTCAAGTGGTTGATCGTCTTATCTCCAGAGGGATTCAAGATATCTAGGTCAGTTCGTATACAAGTGTTGTCTGATGCACTACCACTCAAAGGGGTACCAACAGGGGTTACAAGGGTGGACAACTATGTGTTCTTAAGTACCAATTGTATTTCCTATGTTTATGATTCCCCTAACATGTATTTATGCATTGAATGACAAACCTTTGTAGATTTAATACGTCGGAATACGTCTCTACCATGGAAAAAAAAGGAACCCACAATTTTCTACCAAGGAAAGTGATCTAATACCACTTGTAAGGTACATGATCTATTATGTTAGTAGAAAAGAGAAATAATGCAGAGAATAACACCGAAATGGAAACATAAGATGGAAATACTGCAGAGATAACAATAGAACAACAAATTATATGGAACCACAACACAAAAATTATACCTTTATTGATAGGAAAAAATGTTCACTTCCCTCTTCAAGCAGGAAACCTCCAACAAAGAATATATCTATTACAACAATTCTCAATACAAAGACTTATCATGTCTCTTTCTCTTATTTATACTAATTCTATCTTCTAAAGAACCTTCTAGCAGAAGATATTTCTAGAAGTGGAAGATTCTATTAGGTATTTTGACATTGACTTGTTCTCATTTATTAAATAGGCCTTATAGACTAACGTCGACATTTATTACATGGAAAATATATTATTCTACCTACATGAGGGGTTAGGGAGGTTAAGCCCCTAACACCAACCTATTGGACACACCAATCTTCTCAATTGAGCACTAACTCAACAACACATGTCCACACCAACCTACTGTAACAATATTTGCAAGAACCAACCTGTTGGAGACATCAATCCCCTCACTTGAGCTCTAAATCAATAAGATATGTGTAGAAACCAATCCAATATCTTCATACACATAGTACTTTAGACTTCACCTGCATGCTTCATACTTCATACATAGCTTCAAACCCTATTCGCATTTAGCCTTCATGCCGTAGCAAGCCTCATAGCATCATTCCCATAATATGATCTCAGACTGTAGAATCACAACCTCAAAAAAACACACTTTGCAACATCACAGACCTACATTCCTTCATAATGCACCTTAAGTACAAGAAAACCCTAAGAAAACCCCCTTAGAATTATCATGCACACCTTTAGATCCCAAAAAGACACCCCGTCTCCTTTAGTGCACCTCTTATCACTTTTGTGCACCTATAAATTGATGTCTTACTTGGATTCTCTTCAAATGTGCACCTATATCTTGTATTTATAGTATTTATGTCCCCACTTTCAAGGATGACCTCTAAATATTGGTTGATCTGACCTATATTTTATGGTTGGTTTGTCAAATGAGAAAATTCATGTCTTTTCATTCCTAAGGAGTTAGAGAAAATTACATATACTATTGGAAAGGTATTGGAATAATATTTCAAACAATATAACCTATGCTCCCATTTGAGCTAGATATCTAGGGTAAAAATTCCTTCAAAATAGGGTATCCAAACTGAGCATCAATAATACAAAAATAATGTTTCCAACAATATCCATCTTGCAATATTTATCTTGGACATTTTAGTCTCCCCCTATTTTTGACATCAATGAAAATAATATTATCAACAATCTCCCCCTTTTCCATTGATGAAAACCATTAGTCAATTCAGATACTCCCCCGAGTGCACATCATAGTCTCACCCGAGATAGATTTATAGGGGATTACAATACTCAAGTGTTTGCAGTCAAGGAAGGGATTGTGACTGTATTATATTCCTTTACCTCATCTAGCAATATTATTATCCATTCATCTACTCTAATATTCATTCCTTCATTAAACTATGCATGCATGCTATCATAATAATATTTAACCATTCATTCTTCGACTGATAAATAACATAACAATAAAAAAGCAGGTGCAGATACACATATAAAGAGGGATACACACTCGCCAACTATAAGTTTGAAGTGTTATTTCAAGATTCATAGAGGGAACTAAGTCTTTATTTGAATCAAACAAACAAATTTCATGAAGTCTCTTTATTCCACTTAAAAGGCTTAGGAACCTAACTTCTTTAAAGATGAAATCTTGGTATCCATGTCTTTTTCTTATTGATAAATTCTATTAGTCATTCTCAGTTTGATCATCATCATTTTCTGGAAAGCTCCACCCTTTTAAAAAAAAATTGTCCATTTTTTCCTAAGAGGATGAGCAAAAGCATGGGGATAAGAAGCTTGTAGATGTCCTTTGAAATGCAATATATCACAACAAAAATTTGTATTGTCATAAGGGTGTCAAAGAGAAATTGATGAACAAAAAAGTGGCAATGGGGTGAGCATGAGCATGCACATGTTCTTGATTTGACAGGCTTGTCAATCCCCAAACTGTTACTAAGGATGCTAAGCCAGCTCCTTTGAA
This sequence comes from Picea sitchensis, assembly GCA_010110895.2. NCBI lineage: Eukaryota > Viridiplantae > Streptophyta > Pinopsida > Pinales > Pinaceae > Picea > Picea sitchensis. Next base: position 50,160 of record SNQJ01S0073233.1, on the reverse strand, counting down.
AGAACACACACATGTTCTTAGGAGTGTGTACATTCTCTTGAGAATGTATAAACATTTCTAAGAATGTGCATGTCTTGTACACACTCTTAAGAACGTGAAAATGTTTCTAAGAATGTGCATGTGCTCTAGGAATACATGTGTTCATTTATTCATGTTTCTAAAAGGGGTTGCGACTAGTCTATTTCACCAATAGATTGACTGTGCCACACATTTTCAAGGGAAATTGAGAAAAAATGGAGAAGAATCCCTCACTCTGCTCACATGGTCTCTAGTTGATTCCATGCATTTTGATAGAATTTCATTTGTTTATAATTTCATAATTTGTTTAAATTTTTAAAACATAAACCTATTTTTTTTTTCATTATTAATTTGCAGCAAACTTAATTAACATGGAGCCTGGAGAAAACCCAAACCTGACATCACCACGGGAAGGTACACTAAACCCCAACCCACAATCGACAAACATAAACATGGAAACTGGTGAAAGAATGAGGTCTCTTAGAACTCTTGTTCAAAAATTACTAAATACAAGAGATCTCTCATGATTTTCACTATCTAGTTCCCTGAACACCATTATATCTTCCATTGCAAGTGCCTAAGGCCAATTAATTAGAATTTTTTATTACAGGGCTAGAGTGTTTGAATATTATAGGACTGGGTGAGTGCAAGCTAATGATGATCTCTCATGATGCATTAATGGCAATACAAACATAGAAAAACAACAATTTGTTAAATTGAAGGGATTATTCAAGGTACTTTTACAATGAATTTGAATATGGTGTAAAAAGATGAAATGTAGGAAATTGAATTAGCTTTATAACAACTTTTATTTATAGAAATTGTGAATAACTATGTGAAATTTGACTTCTTATAATAATGGTATGTTATTTTTCTATAAAAATATTATGAACTTACGTTTATATTGAGAGGGGGGGTGAATCAGTATAAGATACTTTTTACTTTAATAAACCATTTATCAATCATTCATTATATGAGAAACAACAATCACATATAAACTCAAATAATAATGCACAGAGTTTAACATGGAAACCCAATCRGGAGAAAACCATAAACTTATATTTATAAATGTCTATAGGCACCAACCTACTGTTACAAATATTGTTGGCACCAAGCTATTGGAGACAAAAATCTCCTCAACAAAGCACCAACTTTGCAATATGTAGGCACCAACTATAAGATACYAGATCTATTATATTAGMAAAAAAGAGAAATAATGCAGATAATAACACCAAAATGGCAACATAAGAAAAAAATACTGCAAGGATGGCAATGGAACAACAAATTGTATGGAACCGCAACACCAAAATTATACCTTTATTGATAGGAAAGAATGTTCACTCGTGTCTTCGAGGGGGAAACCTCCAACAGAGAAGAGCTCTGTTATAATAATTCTCAAGACAAAGACTTCTCATGCCTTAATTTTATCTTCTAAAGAACCTTCAGCGGATGATCTTTCTAGAAGTGGAAGCTTTTATTAGGTCTTCTTACATTGAATTTTTCTCATTTAATAAATAGGCCTTCTAGGCTAACGACGACCTTTATTACATTGAAAATATATTGTTATACTTACCTGAGGGGTTAGGGACGTTAGGTCCCTAACATTCCCTCCCCCTTGAAAAAAAAACTTGTCCTCAAGGCTTGATATGAGGAAATTGTTGCAGAATGATAGTTGTCTCCCAAGTGACATATTCTTGGGTTGTATATTTCCACTGCACTAATACTTTCCTAATAGTGCATAGATGGAGACAACATTCACACTAGTCCAATACTGCTTGAGGTTGTATCCAAATGGAACCTTCTTCTTGCAACTTTGGTAGATGGGTTTGAGTTTGGAACTTAGTTCAAATCACCTTCTTTTAACACGAGACGTGAAAAATTGGATGGAGCTTAGAATCACTGGGTAGAGCTAACTGGTAAGCGACAGTCCCCACATGCTTGAGAATTGTATAAGGACCATAAAATTTGGGAGAAATCTTCTGAGAATGTTCAACTTTGAGGGAGGTCTACTTATAAGGTTGCAAATTAAGAAACACATGATCCCCTTCAACAAATTGATGTTCAAAAATACATTGATCTGCTTGCTGCTTCATGCAATTTTGAGCCAGCACCAAATTGTCTTTCAGGGTACGAAGAATGGCCTCACGTACAGTAATATTTTAGTCTACCTACTTAACCTTAGAGACACCTAGCATATATGAGAGAAATGATGGTGGATGTTTTCCATATACTGCTTCAAAAGGAGTCATGTAAGTTCCTATATGGTAAGATGTGTTGTACCACCATTTATCTAGTGGTAACCACTGAGCCCACTGATGTTGGTGATCTGATGCAAAATGCCTTAAATAGGTTTCCAAACACTTGTTGACAATTTCAGTTTGGCCATCAATATGGGGATGATAAGCGGTGCTAAGATGTAATTGGGTGCCCTGTAGCATGAACAATTCTCTCCAAAAATTGCTCGTGAATGTGGGATCCCTGTCAAAGATAATAGAATGTGGCATGCCATGAAGTTTGAAGATATTATCCATGAAAACTTGGGCCACTATGGAGGTGGTGAAGGGATGTTGCAAATAACAAAAATGATCATATTTGGAAAGAATATCAACCACCACCAGGATAATTGTTTTATTTCCAGATTTAGGTAGGCCCACAATGAAATCCATAGCAATATCATTCCAAATAGAAGGGGTTGGAGTGTGTTTGGGGATTTAAATTTTTCTCCCTCGTTGCATTGACAGACATCACATTCATCCACAAAGTTGTGGATGTCATGTTTCATACTATCCAAAAAAAAAGAACATTTGACCCTTTCATAGGTTTTGGTAAACCTTGAATGGCCAACAGTAGGTGAAGCATGAATCTATGAAAGCACCGTAGATTTAAGTTGTGACTGATTGCTTAAATATAGATGGAATTTTCAATGAATCTCATTATTATTCCAAGAGTACCTTGGACAGGCTTGAGAATTTTCTTGCAATTGTTAGATCAAGGGAGAGATTTTGGGATCTTGCAACCATTCCTGGTGAGTATCTTGGAGCGAAGAAGGTACAACAAAAGATAGGGAAAAGATGCACCCTTCTTCTTCATATTTTCTAGAAAGAGCATCAACGACCACATTTTATTTTCCCTTCTTATAAATGATCTCATAATCATAGTCAAAATACTTGAGGCTATGGTGATCAATTTTAATCTGGAAGCGTTTCCCCAATAAATAAGGATGCCAAAGATCCACAAAATGAAGAATAGCCAACATTTCATTTTCATAGATGGATTGGCCCAAATGTCAGTCTGAAATTTGTTTGTTGGTGAAATCAAAAGGCTGACCATGTTGCATGAGGACTACCCCAATTTCTTTTCCAGAAGCATCACATTCCATGACAAAAGTCTGGGTGAAGTTAGGAAGGGCTAGGACCAGATTCGTGCACATAGCTTCTTTCAAGGCATGGAAGGATTGGTCAGTAGTTGGAGTCCAAGTGAAGGAATTATTTTTAAAGGGAGTCATGAGAGGGGCTTCAATTTTTCCATACTTCTTAACAAACTTACGATAGTAACTTGTTAAACCCAGAAATCCACAGAACCTCTAAATATTTTTAAGGCGAGACCAATCCTGCATAGCTTCAATTTTCTTAGGATCCACCCATATACCGTCCTTTCCCACAATATGACCTAGGTAATCCACTTATGAGGCACCAAAGAAACATTTATATTGTTTTAGGAAAATTTGGTGCTAAGAGAGTAGATGGAGAACTTGATCCACATGGGAAAGATATGACGACCAAGTTTTACTATAGATGAGAACATCATCAAAGAAAACTAAGAAAAAATGATGGAGAAAAGGACGAAAGACATTATTCGTGACGGTTTGGAAGGTGGAGGGGGCATTGCACATGCCAAAGGGAATGACCAATAACTCATAGTGACCCTCATGAGTTTTAAAGGAAGTCTTGGGGATGTCTTCTTCTTTCATACATATCTGGTGGTAGATAGAATCAAGAGCAAGTTTAGTAAAGTATTTAGCACATCTCATTTCATCCAAGAGATCATCAATAAAAGGAATGGGAAACTTGTCTTTGATGATGAGTTTATTGAGGGCACGAAAGTCAGGACTCATGCACCAAGTACCTTATTTCTTGAGTATGATGACCATAGGAGAAAGATAATGGATGGTACTAAGGCGGATAACACCATCTTGGAGAAACTCCTGCACTATTTTCTCAATTTCATTCCTTTGGGAAAAGAGATGATGATAAGGGAGAAAATTGGGAGGAAGATTTCCAGGAAGACACTGAATGGAATGATCATGAACACCATGAGAAGGAAAAATTCCCTGAGGAGTGGAAAAAATAGCTTGATGTTTGGAGAGGATAGCTTGGATGTCAGGATGCATAGAGGGTGGTTCAACTCCTTGAATGGAATGGATTTATGAAATAATACTAGAGTGACCTTTCTTGAGTATTTTTTCCATGTGATGGGAACTAATGAGCTCAGGAGAACCAGCTGTGAGTCCTTGGAATTGATATTTTTGTCCCTCCTATTTGAATTGCATGATTAATTCCTTAAAATCCATGAGAATGGGGCCCAAAGTGCGTAACCATTCAACACCTAACACATTGTCACAACCACCCATGTCAATGTCAAACATATGATATTTCAGGTTGTATTGTCCAATTTGAAGACAAACATTTTCACAATGCCCATCACATTTCATGGACCCACCATTGGATATCATGATTTGAAAATTGTTGATGAAATGAATATAGCAATTGATTTCTTGGGCAATGCGAAGGTGAATAAAATTATGGGTGTTTCCATTGTCAACAAGGATGATGAAATTCTAATGCTTAATATAGCCAATGATCTTGAGGGTTTGTGGAGCAGAGAATCTAGTGAGGGCATGCAATGAAATTAGTGGGTCAACTTTAGGTGGGTCAGTAGGATCCTAGGTAGCATCGGGAAGGGATGGCTCTTCAACAAGGGGAACTGCAGCCTCTTCTTCAGCAACATCTTTTGAAATGGTTATAAAACGTTTTTGTTCCTTAAACTTGTTCTCGGGAAAATATTTTTCATCACAATTATAGCAAAGACCCTTGAGTTGGCACTCAACCATTTCAGCCATAGTTAATTATGGACCTTGAGGGGAGTGGCAGGGGGAGAAGTATTTGTGGGTTGAAGGAGAGGAACAAAACAAGGGTTTTTTTGGGGGGGGGAAATAACTTGTTGGGCCTATTTTCCATGTTTATTATCTTCCAACCAAGTCTAAGGGAGAGCCATGAGAAACTGGGCTTGAATTTCACCCTTTAGGCCACTAATAAATAATTCCTGGAAAAACGCATTTGTCATCCTCAATTCGAAAGGCCAAATACTCAAAAGCAGTTATAAAGTCTTCCATTGTGCCTTACTATTTCAAATTGGTCAAATGACCTAAATAGTGGGTGTGAGTTTCAAAGAATTCATAGAGCTCGGCAACAAACCGGGTCCATGCAATATACCCCTGACATGCAATTTTACACCATTGCCACCATTTCCAACATTCATGATCCAAATAGAGAACAACATAGTGAATTTTTTCCAACTCATCAGTAATGCCATGCAGAGAAAAATAATTCTCCATTTGAGTGACCTAACCCATGGGATAAGATCCATCAAATTTATTGACCTCAACTCGGGGAAGACAAGGGTCATGATGAAAGGAGTTAGATTAAAAATTTAGAGAAAGAGAGGAATCAACACCATTCGGTTGGTCCGAGGAGGAAGAACCCTAGGTTCGGTTCAACAACCTGTTGACAACATATTGAAGGTTTTTAAATTGGTTTATGCATTTGGCATCCATGGCGTCAAATTTTTGTTGGACTTGGGTCTCGAATTTTTCAATGCAAGAATTGGTAGAGCTAATATCAAATGTCACTTGTTGGAGGGACTCCTTGGTGTGATTTATGGAAGCTTGCAGGTATTGCTTGCGAGTGTTGGTCATTTGGATATGGGGAGTACTGGTAACGGGAAATGGGTGGGTGGGACCACAGAAAAGGACTTATAAGTGATAGGTACCACTATGATCAGGGAAAAAAGGGGAATATAATGGGAGAGGTGGAAAATAGGGATGTTGGGAAGGGGTTGGGTCCACTGAAAAAAAATAGGCTTAAAAATGAAAGGTACCACTATGATCAGGGAGAAAAGGGGAATCCAATGGAATACGTACCGAATTAAGGTGTCGATGGAACCACTATAATCTTATTTTTTTAAATCCTATGAAGTCATACTCCAATATGAATAATATTGTAGTGTTGAAAGGCCCAAATTCTTAATAGGAAAAAAGTAGTAATTTTGAAACCAGAATGTAGGAGGTGAAGTTGAATGGCAATGGATCTTGTCTATTTTGTATTTGTTTCTTTCCCAAGGGTTAGGAGATTTAAGGTTTCTATAGACAAGGGTTTTCCCTGTGTTATATCTCTCTGATATACATATAGGGTCCAGTAGTAGTACTCAGTCCAATCTCTCAGGGCACCAACTAAGGAGGCTAACCCGTACCCTTAGCTATACTATCCAACTACCTAGGTACTAGAGAGTATCTTCCTAAGTGTTTCTCTCAGTGGAACTATAGCATTTAGGTGGACGATTGGTTTATCTCCAGAGGGATTCAAGATATCTAGGTCATTCTGTACACAGGTGTTGTCTGATGCGCTACCACTCAAAGGGGTACCAACAGGGGTTACAAGGGTGGACAACAATGTGTGCTTAAGTACCAATTGTATTTCCTATGTGTATGCTTCCCCGAACATGGATTTATAAGTCGAATGATAAATATTTGTAGCTTTAATATGCCGAAATACATCTCTACCATGGAAAAAAAAGGAACCCACAATTTTCTACCAAGGAAAGTAATCTAATACCACTTGTAAGGTACAAGATCTATTATATTAGTATAAAAGAGAAATAATGCAAAGAATAACACCAAAATGGAAACATAAGATGGAAATACTACAGAGATAACAATGGAACAACAACACGAAAATTATACCTTTATTGATAGGAAAAAATGTTCAATTGCCTCCTCAAGGGGGAAACCTCCAACAAAGAAGAGATCTATTACAATACTTCTCAATACAAAGACTTATAATGCCTCTTTCTCTTATTTATACTAATTCTATCTTCTAAAGAACCTTCTAGCGGAAGATATTTCTAGAAGTGGAAGCTTCAATTAGGTATTCTTACATTGACTTGTTCTCATTTATTAAATAGGCCTTATAGACTAACGTCGTCATTTATTACATGGAAAATATATTATTCTACCTACATGAGGGGTTAGGGAGGTTAAGTCCCTAACACCAACCTATTGGACACACCAATATTCTCAACTGAGCACTAAATCAACAACACATGTCCACACCAACCTACTGTAACAATATTTGCAAGAACCAACCTGTTGGAGACATCAATCCCCTCACCTGAGCTCCAGATCAATAAGATATGTGCAGAAACCAATCCAATATCTTCATACACATAGTACTTTCGAATTCACTTGCATGCTTCATACTTCATACATAGCTTCAAACCCTAGTCGCATTTAGCCTTCATGCCCTAGCAAGCCTCATAGCATCATTCCCAGAATATGATCCCAGACTGTAGAATCACAACCTCAAAAAAACACACTTTGCAACATCATAGACCTACACTCCTTCATAATGCACCTTAAGAACAAGAAAACCCCTTATAATTATCATGCACACCTTTAGATACCAAAAAGACACCCCATATCCTTTAGTGCACCTCTTATCACTTTTGTGCACCTATAAATTGATCTCTTACTTGGATTCTCTTCAAATGTGCACATATATCTTGTATTTATAGTATTTATGTCCCCATTTCAAGGATGACCTCTAAATATTGGTTGATCTGACCTATATTTTATGGTTGGTTTGTAAAATGAGAAAATTCATGTCTTTTCATTCCTAAGGAGTTAGAGAAAATTACATATACTATTGGAAAGGTATCGGAATAATATTTCAAACAATATAAACTATACATGCATGTTATCATAATAAGATTTAGCCATTCATTCTTTGACTAATAAATAACATAACAATAAAATAACCATTCATGACACATAAACACAATATATTATCATGTTTCACCCTCCTTGGGGCTAGGTACACAAAGATTTGTCTTTTCTTCTCTTTTATTCACCTCTCTACAAAATATGCATTGTGTGCATTACATTCTTTATGATTACAATAAAAAAGGAGGGTAAGTACCCTCTGTGAGGCAAACTAGACCACACCAGGCTCCACATCTTGTGATCTAACCCTAAAAACTAGCTTACTCAGACCAACACTATATATCCTTGATTAATCAACCAATAACCAACCTCTCCTAGACCTACTAGGACTTTATTTATACTATTTTTCCTCCTTCCACATGTTGTTTTTCCTTCTTTTCCTGCATGTTGTTTTTCTGCCCCTTATTACACACATTCCAAAAATAGGATTCTTTTCCCAAACTAAACATGTGCCCAAAAATAGACTTCTTTCTCCCCAAAATAGGCCTGCACCATTAGGCCCCCAACACTAATATGTGGCTCGTCCCAAGCCATTGTGCTTTAGTTTACACCATGGATGGCTAGCTGCAGCTGCTAGAACACCTTTTCCAACTAACTAACTTTCTTTTTAACTTGGGTACTCTTCTCTGCCATATTCTCCAGACTATTCTCTGTAATGTGCTCTACCAACATTGTTCTACAATCAACATGTGTTTTCTCTACTTTCCCATTCTCTGCCTATAATTTTTCTATTATCCCCTCTGCTTCCTATTGTAGTGGATCTAGTTGAGCCTGTCTTTCGTGCTTGTCCACCCGTGCAGTATTCAAATCTGCCTACAGATTCTTCTTATCCTGTGTGCTCCTCATACACTCTAGGATGGCCATTGCCTTTTGTTTCTACTCTAATTCCTGAATTTTTGCAGTGATCTTTTCATGTTTCTGGTCCAGTTGTTGGATTTTCTCGTCCTCTCCCATGTTGGTCCACATTTGAGAAGTATTCTCATATAGTTCCTCCATTTCCTTAGGTTACTGTGAAATACTTTCGATATGTGTAGTAGCCTCATGTTACCTTTGATCCCTGACTTTTGGAGGTGTATTAGGACTCAGTTTCTCTATGAGCTCTATAAACTCCTTTTTGTATTTCTATGAGTTGCGCAATCTTCTGAAACTTCCCTTCAAGTGTGTCTCTCACTCCTGTGTGCAGTCTGGGATGTTGTTATAGACATCTATCAGTCCCTTCTCTAGCCTATCTGCAATTTTCTTCTCTTCCTCCTTCTCTAGAGTCAACTAGTCACATGTAATTTGTAGCACCTCTGCAACCTCCCTTCGAACTTCCAAGTTTTTAGCATATGTGTGGGATTTGGATTGGAATTCATGCATGACACTTGCTTGTAGCCCATATAGTTCCTTTGTAGGTATCTATGCCATAAACAACTCAAGTTGGTCGATGTACCCAAACATATTTCATTCTTTCTCCTTGTCAGTTCAAATCATCTCCAATGTGACCATGAAGGTGTCATTTCCCTTCACCACTATCTCCATTGTTTCCTCTTGTTTCTTCTGCATAGGTGGTTGTTGTTTATTCTCTGGTTATTGTGTTGTAACTTGTTTCAATGTAAGACTCTGCACCCTTTAGAGAGTATCATGGACTTCTACCAACTTATCCATGATCTATTCCCTCTGTGCCTCGACTCTACGTACGACGTCTTCCCCCTTTCCTAGACTTTGTCGGCCACTATATCAACATTTTCCTCTGTAATGGTGATGATTGGAGGATTCTTATGGTATTTCATCTTCTTTCACATTTCCTCCTCCTACGCTACAGTTATCTTCTCCTGTGAGGGATACGACCCACTCTTCTTCTTCTTTTGTTCCTCCTCCTCTTCAAGATGAGAGGTTTCTCCATTCTTGGCATCTCCCTTGACTTCTACCCTTGATATTGTTTCTTTTCTCATAGGATTTTTAGTGTTGCGTTTCTTCCTAAATTTTGAGTGCACTCTGCAACCTTCATGGTGTTTTCAATCGGCCTAATTGTTTTGGTCAATGTGCATGTCTCTGTTTGGTCCTTGGATTTGAATTCTTTCTTTGTAGATGGCACCTTCCACTATGCGGGCTAGTCTTTGATGATCCAATAACCTTCTTCTTTGGATACACAATAATGCATCTCTAGCCATTTTTTCTTTGGGTCCCTTGTGGCCTGGATCACATGTGGTGTTTGGATTCCTCCTCCTATGCTATAGTTCTCTTCTCCTATGACGAATATGCCCCACTCTTATTTTTCTTTTGTTCCTCCTCCTCTTCAGGCCGAGAGGTTTCTCCATTCTTGGCATCGCCCTTGACTTCTGCCCTTGATACTGTTTCTTTTCTCCTAGGATTTTTGGTGTTGTGTTGCTTCCTAACACTTGAGTGCGCTCTACATCCTTCCTGGTGTTGTCAGCCTAACTATATGTCTTTGTCGATGTCCTTGTCTCTATTTTTTCCTTGGATTTGACTTCTTTCTTTGTAGCTAGCACCTTTCACTACGCGGGTCAGTCTATGATGATCTAGTAAACTTCTTCTCTGGATACACAATACTTCATCTCTAGCCATTTTTTCTTCGGGTCCCTTGTGGCCTGGATCACATGTGGTGTTTGGATTCCTTGAACCTATAAATCCCGTAGTACTCTTGGACCACTTCAACTAGAGTCCTCCATATGTTTTTCATTCTATATTGTATGTCTTCCAGAACCATGGAAAATATTGTGCTATTGGCTTGTTGATTCTTATTATCCTTGGCTTTCCAGAGGGTTTTGTATCATGTTGTGTAGAACTTCCCCTTCCTATCGAGAAAAGTTGAGAAATTTGGTTCCTTCCAAGATACCAAAGAAATGAGAATGAGGAGCCAGGAATAATGGAACTCAGTTCCATTTTCCTGTGCATCCTAGAAGTTGATCAACAACTGGTTTAAGAGGTATGGTTCCCAGCTAAACATTACCCCTTTCATGCACTGTGTGGCGACTGCTATGACTCCTATTGGATTCTCTTATTTCATGCATTTCCTCAACAATTTTCAAGCCATTATCTTGATGGTGAACCACGTCATGGGGTTATTGATATCTTTGATGAAAATACCCATGTTCCCCCTGTTGGTTCCAAACTGTACTTTCACGATATCTACAATTTCTTTCTCATGCACTTTATTCTATAAGTATTCTTTGGGTTATATGCCAATAGTGGGAAACCCTGCAATTTTGGAAATCAATGCCACATCAATGAGGACAAACCTATCCATCCACAGGATTCCTCCATGCACCCTAGATAAGAGTTTCTTGATGCACAGTCCTATGTTCTTACCATGCCTGAAGTGCAGTATGTCTAGGAGGTTCATGATGCCATAATTGTATATTGTTTTTATCCACTGCACAAGATCCATGATAGGTTTTCCTAGGGGTCCTATATCCCCCATGTTTGCCAAATAATTGTCCTCTGCTAGGTCTAGAAACTTTGTCACATCGCGGACATCATGGTTAGAATATCTCAGCTTGGGCACTTTCCTAAGCATATCCTCCATGGTGACCATGGCGTCCGAGATGTATGGGAGTGTGATTTTTGTAGTGTCATGTGCCTTTCATTTATGGTTGATGGTTGGGTGGCCTTATGCCACTTTTTTGGTCATGTCTTATTCTTCTCCCTCAGTTTCTAGCTAATTAGTGATATCTACGACCAATATCACCTCTGTGTCATGACCCTGTTGTTGGCCCTTTGTTTCCTCGGGTTTGGCCGGTTTTTCTAGGTTAGGGTTTTTGCTACCATTTGGGTTTGTGGAGAACTGGCCTATTTCACCTTGTGAAGTCATCGATATTTCCTCCTCTACCCTCGTAGGTTTGGGTGAATCAATTGTCGAGGTTGTGATGTCTTCTAATTCGACCACATTCTCGGTTTCTGTCATTCTTTTCTTCTTTTCTCCAAACTATCGAGTAAACCTAACATATATCCCTATGGCACCAACCTTTGGAGGTTTCATGTTGTATACAAAGTCGTCAATCTTTCTTCACACAATTCTTCTTAGGTCATGCTTTTCAACTCTTTATTTTCTAAAAAATCACTAAGTGTCAAACTTCCCATGCTTTTCCCTTTTTATAGACGTGGTCATTAATGTTGGACCATATTTTTCACTTTTTTTGTGCATTTGCATAGTTTCCAGTGTTCCTTGCATGAAATGTCAAATTTCCTTGCATTGATTTCACTGCCTGTTGCGTGCTACTTTTTCCAGTTTTCTACCAGTCAACCAACTTCCTCCTCTTTTTGTATTTTCCTTATTTTTATTCTTTCCTAATTTATACTATAGTACACTATACACAGGGCTTCCTTAGTGTGTTGAAACTACTGAGAGGTAGTAGGTCAATTGTCCTTATACAGTTTTAGTCAAATACCATTCACCATTCCTTGCAGTTATGTTCCTGTCAAGTTCTTTAGCTGCAAAGATCCTCCATCTATGACATACTTCATTTCATATGGCCCTATCCAATGCATTTTCAACTTACCAAGATGTTGCAAAAAACAATTGTCATAGAGGATAACTAGGTCTCCCTCCTTAAATCTCTTTTTATTTATGTGTCTATCATGCCATGCTTTGTCAATTTATTTCTCCACCTCTTGGTGGAATCCTTCCAGAATCCTATCATCTTCCAGTTCCATCAATTGATTTAACCTTTCTTGTATTGCACCTCTTTCCTTCATATTTATAATTGTTGCAATGTGCAGAATGGGTACCAAAATTTCCAATGGAACCACTGCTTCTTGTCTAGAAATGAATCTGAATGGTGTCTATCTTGTCAAATTATTACATGTAGTCACGTATGCCCATAATATTGTTGGTATTTTCAAATCCCATTAATCTTTGTTCACATTACAGATCTTGGTCAAGGCATTCTCCAAAATCTTGTTGAAAGCTTCTACTATCCCATTTTCCTGAGGATGATATGGTGTACTCGTCTAATTATAGACTTCAAATTCATCAGTCATAGCTTGGATGGTACTATTAATGAAATGGGTTCCTTGGTCACTCATCAGATCTTAGGACATATGAATCTTGTAATCACCTTCTCAAATAATAAGTGTGTTGTTGTATCTGCGTTGAAATCCTTGACTGGTGCTCCTTCTGCCCATCTAGTTAATTATTCTTTTGCAATAATGATGTATCTAGCTCCTGACCTTCTTGATGGTAGATTAATAGTTCCGAAAAATTCTATTTCCCACTTCTAAAATACCTGAAGAGTTACTTGAGGTCTTAGGGGCATCTCATCCCTCTTGTTGGGTTTCCCAACACTCTGATAGACATCACAGTTCTGGAAATATTCTTTTTCATCTTTATGAACTATTGGCCACCATAAACTCATGTGAAATACCTTCTTCACATTAGACTTTCCTGCATAGTGTCTTGTAGCTATACCTTCATGAGATTCTGCTAAAACCATGGGTTGTTCATTTTCCAATACACATCTTCTCAAAATGTTGTCTGGTCCCATCTTGTATAAATGACCTGCAATTACATGATAGCCTACAACTCTGACTGCGATATTTTTCTTTTGTGCAGTACTAAACTTTGGCGCAAATCATGTACTCAATAATTCAATGATATCAACAAAGTACTCATCAGCTATCTATACTGAAAATAAGTATGCATCAGGGAAGTTGTCTTCTAAGTTAGTAGGTTCTTATCCATTGGTTATCCTTGACAAGTGATCTGGTCCTGCATTCATCTTCCCTAGTTTGACTATTACTTGAAAATCAAATTCCTGGAAAAATAATAGTCATCTACATATCCTCCCCACCAACACTAGCTTGTTGACTAGATATTTGAGGGTAGAATGATCTATGAACATTTTAAAATTATTTCCCAATAAGTAATGTCTGAATTTCTGCAATGCATATACCATGGCTAGGCCTTATTTTTATATGATGTTGTAGTTATTCTTTGTTTTTGATAACTTCCTTATTACAAAGGTTATAGGATGATCAAAGTCACATGCTCCTGGCTACGCCAAAATTTCTCCAAGTTCTATTGTTGATGCATCTACATGCACATGGAATGTCTTTTCCCAATCTAGAAACACTAATATAGGTGATTTCACCATCGTTTCCTTCAAAGTAACCAATCCATGTTGATAATCCTTGTTCCATTAAAATTTGGTGTCCTTCAATAGATTTTCCATCGCCATGGCAATCTGTGCATACCCCTTGATAAACTTCATGTAGTACCTTGTATGTCCAAGTGTGGCTCTTAATTGGTGCACTGATTTTGGTGGGGCTATGTTGACAATTACAACAATCTTAGTAGGGTCAACTAGTAACCCTTGTGTGCATACCACATGTCCTAACAATATCCCAAAAGGTGTGTTGAAAATACACTTCTTGATGTTTAATGAAATATGACATTTCTTGCACCTATCCAACATGATTCGTAATACTTCTACATGATCTATCAAAAGACTAAAAATAGTCTAGTCAATCAAATATACTTCTAAAAACTTATGTATGAAATATTTAAAAGAAGTTATGATCACCCTTTAAAATATAGTTGGTGCATTCTTCAATCCAGAGGGCATAACTATATATTGATATGATCCTCATTTTGTAGAAAATGTAGTCTTATTCCTATCCTCTGGAGCTATTTTGATCTGATGATAACCTGAGAATCCATCTGTGAATGAATATGCTTCCTAGGCTCCCACATTCTCTAAGAACTCATCCATAAAAGGAGTAGGAAAAGGATCATGTAAGCAAGAATAATTCAATTTACTCAAATTTACACAAATTCGTATTCCCCCTTGTTTCTTTTCTTGGACTACCATGGGACTAATCCATTCATATTCCTCCACAAGCTCTATGATACCATATTCTAGCATTCGGTCAAGTTCTTCTTTCACTTTTTTCTTATACACTAGATTCAACCTGTAAGGTCTCTGTCTAATAGGTTGAGCATATAATTTTAGGGGAATCTTCATCTCACCTAGCTTACCTGCTATTCCTTTAATCTTTGTAAAGGTTTCTGGGAACAAGTCATTGTATTCGTGTAGTAATTTTAGTATCCTTTCTAGTATCTGCTCATCCCAGTAGTCTCTGATGCTTTCCATTTTAGGTTTTTATTCTGTCCCAATTTTGACTTTCTTGACATTGATTGGTGTAGCAAATGCCTTCTCCGGAGATGGACCTTCCACCTCTCTCTCACCTTCAATCTTTGTTATCTTAGTGTTGCACGGATCATCTTCATATGGTGCTTCCTCTGCGACGTGATAACATGAGAGTAAGTATTTGACTATATGTATGTTCTATTGCTAATAATCTATGATAATTTCCACCTCAGGTTCCCCTATATCATCTTCAGGGATGAATCAATATTTGGGTCCTCATGCTCAAATGAGAAAGTTACCATAAAATTATGTTTTAATATTGTCCATTCTGTAGTGCCTCTGTGCATTTCTTGGTCTATGTACCAATTCTTTGGTATCACTTCCAATGTATGAATGAAGTAATGAGGCCATTCCTCTAGTGGTGTCAACCTCCATTATGTCCTACATTTCTCTATATGCTCAGTTAGTATTATGCACCTATCATATTTATGCAATGTAGTGTTCCCATGTTCTGAACCAAATCTAATGCGTAGTAACCTTTTACACCGATACCAATCCTTAATTGTTTCCTTGTGCATGCCCCACCATCTATCAAGTGTTTCCTTGAGTGAAATATACAGGGATAACAACCTCTAATTTTCCAAAACTTCTTCCTCATAATTTGTCAATAATTCTTCTAATTCATTCAAACCATGAAAAGTGGGAGGTTCTCTGACCTTGATACCAACCCACCTTACTGCGAAGTCTATTCTTTCACACCTTCTTGTGGAGACTTCATGTAGTCTCTGTTGCCAGTTTTCCAAACTTGTATCTGAGTCTGAAGCACACAATGTAATGCTTCTCCAGCCGAGTACCCTATCTGCAGTTGGGTTGACATAGCCTTATTCTTGTGTGGTAGTCCTATATAATTTATTTATTTATTCCAATTCCAACATGTCGCCTCTACAAACCTTTTTCCTTCTGAAGGATCCAATGGTGAAATAAATCTATACTCGCCTAATTCAAAAGTCATTTTCCTTGTCTTCAGGTTGATCACGTTCTGGTTATCAAGTGACCAGTCCAGTCCTAGTAATGTTGGATAGGGTGTATTTCCATCTACTATTTCTATCATTTCAAAATCTTCCATAATGCACACTCCATCCAAGTCTATTGTCACACCTTTAAGTCTTCTAATTGGTAATACTCCATGCTAATTTTCCAATTTCAATTGGACATGTGAATATCCTAATGTGGGTTCCCCCATACACTGCCGTGTATTCTTAGGTAAGACATTCACTTCAGAGCCTAAATCAAGTATGATATCTCCCATATTGAAATCCCCAATGTTGGCATTTAACCGGAATTCCCTACTTGTTCTTATCCTTGTATGGAGATGATTATTTGTCTTTTGTTCTAATTTCCCTTCTACTTTTGTGTTGCATCTTTCTAGCAAATTCTGTAAGACCTTGATGGATGATGGATCATTCAATAACTTAACATAGGATTGCAAAAAAGTATTTATGTTACTTACTTTCTCTGAAGGTTGTCCTTTTCTGGTGTGATCCATTGAATATGGCATCTCTTACATTAGTTAGTTTTGAGTTTTCTACACAGTTGATGTAGACATAATGTTCTCTTTTAATATCTCCTGTCTAGCCTCCTTAAACATCGCCTTTTCTTTACGGGCATCAAAATTATTTTGTGGCTCAATGTTCTTCTTGACCCATTAGTGTTGATATGGATCCTACTTTGTTGCATCATCTCCCATATTGGCTCCTCCTCGAGTAACTATGTTGATTTTCTTCCCATCATCCCTGGCTTCTACGAAAATCCACTGGACATTCCAATTGTTTTGGTTCATTTTTTCTTGTATCTTTCCCAATAGTGTGGGGAAGTCTTATGTGTCGTGATCTGCTACACTACAATAAATACATGTCGTAGGTGGAAGTGGATAATATCTTGCATAATGTCCTGGTTTTTTATAGTTGTGGCAGACTATTGGCCCTCTGCCCTGTCCAAATCCTCCTTGACCCCGACCTCCACCTCTAAATCCACCTCTATATCATCGTGGTGCATTGTATTGGGGCACCTGGCTGTATTAGGTAGTATTATACTATGGCTATCTTGAGGGATTATTTGGGTTCCACATTATTGAACTTCCAGTTCATCTTGGTGTCATCGTCTCTACTTGCACCCTATAATTGTCTGGAGTTATTTCTCTCATCAATTCTAGTGTTCTCTAGGTCCTTGTCATCATGACGATTTGAAAAATCTGGTTAGAAATTTTTGGAACTATCTTACTTTTCATCATTGGACAATGATATGGATCATGCATGTGTGTCTTATGAATCTCAAACCATGTTCCTCATGTTGGCAAGGGGTTCGACACCCCTATTTCCAAGTAATGCGAAAAAGTTGGACATTCGTTCTTATTGTGTCCTTATGTCCTACATAACATACACCAAACAAATTCTCTCTTCTCTTTCCCCTTATTACGGTTTAGTGAAATCTTAGATTCTTCAGATTCTCTTTCATTTCTTATCTTGTTGGATTGGTTCAACTGAAATCTTAGATTCTTCAGATTCTCTTTCATTTCTTATCTTGTTGGATCTGTCTGTTGATATTTGTTTTCTTCTAGCTGTAGGTTGCTTGTAGAGCCCCTGGTTGAGTTTGAAACTTCTGTGGTCTCAAAGGATACTTCAATTGTGGTAATAGTAAGTTCACCAATAACTTCCTATGTTGCATGTTAGTAATAGAGTATTTCAACTTACCTTTCATACATTTGAACCTTCGATCAATGTCCCAGATAGAATCACCGGGTTTTTTCCTAATCTCAATCATTTCACTCATGTACTAGTCTTTTGATCTTGGCTTCTAAAATTCATTTACCAGTATCCTTTTCACTTCTATGAAAGTCTTTGGTTCTCTTTGTGGATTGTTTACATTAAGGATCATGTACCAATCTAGCGCATGGTATCTGAGTGTTATATCTAACTGAGTGAGATTTGTATCCTCGTCTGTGACCTACTTTTCTTCCCACATATTTTCATAGATAAATAAATTATTTTCAGGGTCCTCCAATGCCTCACCCTAAAACTCTAGTAGTCAGATAATGGAATATATTCCTGCCATTTTGAACTTTGTTGAACTACTGCCTCCACGTAGTGTATATAATTGATTTCTACTTCCTAAAATTGTACCGCTAGTTGTCGGTCCTCTATTGGATCCCTGACCTGTTGCACCTCTTCTACTAAAAAATGGTTGTCTAAAATCTAGTTTTCTTTCAAGTTTATTAGTTGCACATGGGGTTGTAGGTTCCGCACTGAGTGTGATCTGAACTGGAGTTGTTCCTTTTGTTCCTAACCCTGAACCTCTTGTTTTCCTTTCATATTTTGCAAGTAAGATTTCCTTAATCTGCTCCACATCCCCGAGATCCTCTACCTCTTCTTCATCACTCGCTAAGCCCTCTCTGTCATCTATGGCCCTCTTTTTTTTATTCATTTTATATTGGTAATGTTTATCGCTGCACATCTTTCCAGATTTTTCCATTATCTACTTTGTTTGGTCCTCATCCATCATGATTGGGTCCATGGCCTCCTTCAACTTCCCCTTATCCAGCTCCCTTTCCATATCTCAGACTCATGTCAGTGCTACCCCCCCTTCCCCCATGCACACAAGGAAGTTTAGTTGTCTGATTACATGGTCATCACACCTTTGTCATACAATAAAATATTGATAGAAGTATATAGTCATCTGATGTACCTACCTCTAGGTCCCTTTAGAAAATATTGCTCAGGAGTAGTGTATGACTTTGCAGTATCAACTGCAAACTTAGTGATAAACCATGCAATAATATTGTCTAACCAAAAATCTACTACGTGCGTAAATTTATTGTTGAGTTGATGCAATTGTGTGATATCCATAGGGTTCCACTCTAGTTTTCTAATCTGATTCGTAGGATGGTTTTCCTTTAGAATCAATAACCACTCCTATAATAGATGCAGGAATTCATAGAAAAATACTTCATGCAAGTCGCTAAATAAATATTTGTTGAGATATTTGTGTGGTGTAAATTTAGGGTTTCTTTTTTCCTACTGCACAAACTCGAGTTCCTTTGTCCTTAACCATATTTAAATCTCCGCTTTAATTGGATTTCATGGCCTAAACATTCCCTTCTACCTTTTCATTGTTCATTATTTTCTTCAACAGATACCTTCCACTCAATCCTGTGCAGTTCCAGCTGGAAACATAACCATTTTTTGGACGCTTGGGCTGACCTAGGTTCTAATATCAAAGGTTTCCAACAAAACCCTCAAACTATCTACCCTCTTGGTAAACTAGAAGGAAACGATGCGCACATAGTGTACAATGCAGTCTCACCTTAGATAAATTTATGGGGAACTACAATACTTAGGTGTTCTCATTAAAGGAAGGATTGGGACTGTATTATGTTCCTTTACCTCATGCAACAATATTTGTTTTATGTCTGGAGGAATTGACAACTAGTTGGGCACGTACTCACATTACACATGGTTGTGGTATCCAACTTCTACCACTATAACCTCCAAATGTTCCCATGATGCCCCATATGCAACACACAAGATAAGTTGGGGGGATTGGAACTCAAAACCTCATGGAAATTCATATCACGACACTTGCCAATTGAGATTCCCCCCTGGGAGCTTAAAATTTTTGGAGGACATGGGGGTGGGATTTGATCCACTTATGTGTGCATGGGTCATGATATTATTTTTAATATAATATATCTGGGTGAAACCACATGTTCGACCACTACCTCAAGGTTCCCCCGTGGCTCTAAGTTAGGCCCTCATGGGAATTTAACCTTTCCCAAAGGTAAAAAACTCCCCGCTTATCACCATTGGATCCAACCCCTTTAGGCACTCATGCAACAATATTATTATCCATTCATCTACTCTAATATTCACTCCTTCATTAAAATATGCATGCATGCTATCATAATAATATTTAACCATTCATTATTTGACGGATAAATAACATAACAGTAAAATAACCATTCAAGACACATAAACACAATAGATTTACCATGGTTCACCCCCCTGGGGCTACATCACAAAGATTTGTCTCTTCTTCTCTTTTATTCATCTCTCTGTAAAATTTGTGCTGCATGCATTACATTCTTTAGGATTTTAGGATTTTATTCATCATTTCCTTTCCTACTACTACTTTCATTGTTGATAGAGACTTTGAGAACATTGGCATATATTTTAGGATTTTCTTCATTTTCCTTTTCAGATGGCTTTGTGACCTTAGTGCTTGCATCTCCCTTAGGGATTTTTTTCTTCATAACCAAGACTTGTCTTGATGAATGGTGACCTTTGGAAACTTATATATTATCTAAGATTTTAGTACTCTTTCCAAACTTAAAGATTCTATTCAATTGATCAATTGTTTTCTCTAGTTCCTTTCTTAAGGAAATGATTTCATCTTCTAGCTTCTTGCAATTTTCTTCATTTTCTTTTAGCTGGCTTCTCACCACTTCTTCTATCAATTTTTCCTCTTCTAGTTGAGTTTTCAGGATGATAATTGTCTTCTTAGATTTTTCAAGATCATGATCATCCACTTCATATTTCCGCAATTGCTCCTTCCGATTTATATTATTTTTCTCAATCCTGTATATTTCTTTTAAGGCACTAATGATTTTTTCTTCAATACATTCTTCTTATGAATATAGTTTTTCCTTCTGATTATCTTCATTTTCTTCATCAGTG
>SNQJ01S0073233.1:15944-26866 GCA_010110895.2 Picea sitchensis | reverse complement strand
TCTGTCTATGTGTTTTTCATATGTGTGACTGATGCTGAATATGCCATTGTTTATTCCCCTGCATTATTGTGATCATCATTTAGTGTTTCAGCAAAGAGTTTAAAAGAAGCATGATTGTTTAAGCACGGTAACAACTGATTCACTCCCCCCTCTCAGTTGTCCAACAAAGCATTTGAATGGTATCTTACCTTTGCATTCCCCAGAACCTCCTTTTAGATTTCTCACAAATTGTGCTTATTTTGTCTCTGATTCATAGTTGGAACAATCACTAGATCTCTCTTCATAAATGTTTTATATCTCGTCCCAAATATGGTTATCTAATGTATGCTTCATTACCTTGAAAATATAAGAATATGATTGGCCTCTCAAGGTGACATCTATTTCTTTTTCATTGTTTTCACTTGACTCCTTCCCAACTTCATTTGTATAACTTGTTGTGACTGATTCCAAAATATCAAACCCAAGGTCCTTCAAATATGTCTTCATTCTCATACTCCTTGATGCATAGTTTGTTCCATTGAACAAAGGATATCTTTTTATAGGGAGACCTTCTTTACAATCCATATGTTCTGAAGATATGACTTCCAGTGGTTAAATTGTTTCTAAAGAAAACTACTATGTTACCAATTGTTGAACTTATGATTATACTGAGAGGGCGTGGGTGAATCAATATGAGATATGTTTTACTTTATTAAACCATTCATCAATCATTCATTATCTGAGAAATGATAATCACATATAAACTCAAATAATAATGCATAGAATTTAACATGGGAACCCAATCAAGAGAAAACCATAAATTTATCTTTATAGATGTTTGTAGGAAGCAACCCACTATTACAAATATTATAGACACCAACCTATAGGATATACCAAGATCCTTAACTGAGAAAAAAATCAGCAATATGTAGGCACCAATCTACTGGAGACACCAATCTCCTCGATTGAGTACCAACTCAGTAGAACCTATAGGCACCAACCTACTGTAACAATATTTGCAAGCACCAACCTATTGGAGAAACCAATCCCCTCATTTGAGCACCATGTCAACAAGATATGAGTATAAATCAATCCAATATCTTCATACATAGAGTACTTTTGAATTCACCTACATGCCTCATACTTCAGACATAACTTCAAACCCTAGTCACATTTAGCATTCATGCCCTAGAGAGCCTTAAATCATCATTCCCAGAATATGATCCTAGACTGCATCATCACAACCTTAAAACAATGCACTTTGCAGCATCATAGACCTTCATTCCTTCATAGTGCACCTTAAGAACAATAAAAACCTCTCAGACTTCTCTTGCACACCTTTAGATCCCAAAAATACACACTAGCTCATTTAGTGTAGCTCAAATCACTTTTGTGCATGTCATACTTGATATCTTTCTTAGATTATATTCAAATTCACACATATATCATGTATTTATAGTATTTATGTCCCCACTTTTAGGGCTGACCTATAAAGACTGGTTGAGCTAACCTAAATTTTCTGGTTGGGTTGTCGGATGAAAAAAAATCATATATCCTCATTACTAAAGGGTTAGATGGAATGACATATACTATTGGAAAGGTATTGGAATAAAATTTCTAACCATATAACCTATTTTTCTATTTGATCTAAATATATAGGGTAAAAATAAATTCTAAGATAGGGTATCCAAACTAAGCATCAATAATCCAAAAATAATGTTTTCAACAATCTCCATCTTGCAATATTTATCTTTGACATATATAGTCTCCCTATGTCTTTGAAATCAATGAAAACAATATTTCCAATAAATATAAGGTATATGTCTTTGTTTGTGCAAGTATTAAGTATCTTAACGATGGAATTTCCTTCCAAAAATTTGTATAATTATATAGAACCCATTGTTCTAGTGTGGTGTATTTTTTCAAAATTTATAACATCAATTTTTATTTTTTTTAATTATGAAAGTCAATATGTCCTTGAAATTACAATTCCTTCCCTTAGTGCATGCTACTAGGGTCTTAACATCATATAGATAGATAGATAGATAGATTGTAGATATTGATCTCTTGTAGTGCAACATATAAATTATTTTAAAATTGGTTAAGTTGACAAAATGTTATAGTAGAAATAAAAAAGGTATGTATTTTAGGATTTTAATATATGTCAAGACAAAAATAGATTAAAAATAGTAAACAATATTAATTTAAAAAAATTGTATATTTGGAATCTTCATAGTCGACTCTATCTGTGTATGTAGATTCATCAATAATAGATTTGTGTATCCTATAGAAAAATAACATCAAAAATAGATATATAGAGAGGTATTCATAAAAATGGAGGATTTTATGTATTTGCAAACCAAACCACTAGTTTTGTCATCTCAAACCTAAATCTGAGGAAACCAACTCATCATACATGTATTCTAGAATTATCATTCTCTCCCCAAAAAGATTGAATTAGAACTAACGCGAACGTGTTCCTAGGAATGTGCATGCCCTCTAGGAACATACATGTTATCTAGGAATGCACATGAGCTATAGTTTATTTATTCCTATTTGTTTCCTCCTTCTTATTTTCCTCTCTTGCACCAAACCCTCATACCCACCACCCCTTGTCTCACCTATATACCTCTCTTCTTACCCTTTCATCTCTCTCACTATCTCCCCCCTCTCTCTCCTACATATACCCTTCTCTTCCCCTCATTTTGTGACCCACTCCCTCTCTCTTCCCCACTCTCCCTCATTTCTCTCTTTACCTCTCTCTATGTCCCTTCCCTCTCTCTCCCCCCTTCTTTATGTAGACCCCCCTCTCTCCTTGGGGTTGCGCGGCCTCTTGGTCAAGGATCTTCAAATGACTGAGTCGAATCATCTCTTCGGGCCTCTGCTAGAACGTGAATTTGATTCACACAGGCCCTTTTTTGGTTACCAACCTAGGCTTGATTCCCACACACGCCTTCTCTTGTGCTTATGGTAACTCTCAATGATGAGTGCTAGATCCTCTTCTATGGCCTTCTTCCTATAGTCCATAGGCTATAACCTATGTTTTTCCCCCTTTGAAACTTTGACCTTCGGCTGTGATTCACTTCGGGAATCTAGATTTTGGATTTTTTATTCCACCACTCTCTCTTTCCTCCGAAGCACTCTTCTCTCGAAGCACACAGATCTCTGCCACATGGCCTTCCCGAATCAAATGGTCCAGATTTTTTTGGCCTTTGCGAATTCGACATAAATCGCTCCTCTCTCTACACAAATCTCTTGGAGCTTTATCTCTTGGCCTCTCTGATCTTTTACCACGTATCCTCCTTGATACCGACCACTTCAATTTTACTTCACTTCTTCGGGACTTAGACGATCTCGTTCCTCGAACACTTACAAACCTCCTAATACACAAAGTGTCAAAGGACTCTAGGACTATCCTCTATGTAACTTTCCCAGATCTCGAGGTCTGGAAAGATCCTGATTCCTTCGAATGGATCTTGCTCGTTGGTTGGGAAAATTTTAGTGGGCTCCTCCCTACTGAAGAATTTCCATCCACTACCTCTTCTGATTTTGTTACTCCTATAAAATTTTAATCTTCTCAGAATTTTTCTTCGACACTTAGTCAAATATCGACCATGTGCACACCTTGCAACATGTTTCTTTCAACTTAACCCCTTTGTGGGTGACTGTGCACTCCTTGCAACAGTTCTTACACAACTTAATTGTTCCTCCTAAACAATATGACTCAAGTTTGTTTCTTCCTACACACACCTTGCATGGTCCTCTGTACTCTTTGCAAATAAAGATTCACATTATCCCTCCTAATCCTCTAAGTCAAACTAGACTATGTCAGCGCATGCCTTGCAGACACTATGCACTCCTTGAAAATAAAACTTCACGTTATCTCTTCTAAGCTTCTAAGTCAAAATATAATCTGTCAATGCACACCTTGTGGACACTATGCACTCCTTGCATGAGCTCGTAGAAGAGAAACAATTGAAACTTATCTAATCCTCACAACTTCATACATTCAACCATGTAAGGAATTCATAACATAAGAATATGTAATAACAGAGAATGTAATTAAACATAAATCCTACCATTCATTCAGATAGACATAGTAATAGCCATACCAAACATTTTAGATCAACGCTTCTCTGGTATATTCATTCAAATGGTATGTACATGGGCTCATATAATAATCTTCAGCAGCCTCAACAATAACAACTTCAATAACTTTCCATCAGTCTCATTTGGACATACAATACATATATTTATACAAGAAGGGCTCATAGATATTTTCCCTACGACTACCTTAGTTCTATCCTATAAAAGTAAAATATTTCAACCACTAAGTCTTATTACAATAAATGATCGATACAGATAGATAAGAGTGAATGAGTTATATCTATACTACTATTAACTACATTAAAGGAAAATACAATCTCCATTGATCTCACATGATGGTTCAACCTCTTATCATTTAAGAACTACTTTAATTACAATCTTTTCAACATATTTACATGACACACCATTCTAAAATTCAAAATCACTTCAATATTCATGCTAGGGTGTTGAGTTGTCCTCCACTTGCACATTGATGATGATGCTCATGCATCATACTATTCTGGAAAAAAATTCATGGGATCCTGTCCATGACCTCCTGCACTGACTTTCCATGCTTTTGAATATCTACTTCATTTACCCAACTTCAATATTCTATTGGGTGTTCTTTCCACTTTACCAAATACTCAAAATAAGTCTTCCTCCTGGTTATTTTACCAATCCTCTAATCTATGATCTCCTCCATCTGCGGATTTTCTGTTATAAGCATCTGCTTCTCCCACTGGATCTCTTTTTGATCTTATGATCCTCTTGTGTCATCTTCCCTATAAGGTTATAGGTCTGAAATGTTGAATATGGGTGATATACCCACATCATCTGACAACTCTATTTCATAAGCATTTGCATCAAATTTCCTTAGGATCTTGCACGTTCCTATATTCTTCATTTTCAACTTGTTATATGCTTCCCTTTGGAACCTTTCCTTCCTGAGATGTGTCATAACTTGATATCCCACTTCAAATTGAATTTCTCTCCTATGTTGATCAACTCTGTGTTTATATTCTTTGTTGTTGTTCTACAACTGCTCTTTGATCTGATTATGAAGCTTCTTCATTTCTGCAATGAAGTCTTCTACTCCAGCACTTTTGAATTCACTCTGTTCCAAATCTCTCAAATTTGATAATCCTCTTGGCTTCATTACATATACTATATAGACCAGACTCTTTTTTGTACTCTTGTTTGGTGAGTCATTGTACGAAAACTCTTCTTGTGACAAAATTTGATCCCATTGGCTATGATGTTTAGTGACGAGACTCCTCATCAAATTTCCTAAACTTTGATTTACCACCTCAATATGTCCATATGTTTTAGGGTGATATGCTGAACTGAAGTACAGTTCCCTCCCTATTTTCTTCTACAATGTACTCCAAAAATGACAAACAAATTTAGTGTCTCTATCTAAGACAATACTCTTAGGCAACCCATGAAGTCTCACAACCTCTTTGAAAAACAGATTTGCAATGTGTGTTGCATCATTAGTTTTCTAGAATGGGATAAAGTCTGGCATCTTTGAGAATATATCAACTACAAAGAATATGAAATCACTTCCCCTTTGTGTTCTTGGCAATCCCAACACGAAATCCATGATTATTGCATCCCAAGGCCTTCTGGAATAGGCAATGGTTGATATAACCAAGTGTTTTGTCACTTTCCTTTTGCATACTGGAAAATCTTACAATTTTTTACAAATTTCTTCACTTCTTCCCTCATACCTGGAAAATAGTATGAGATGTTCAATTGTGAAAATGTCTTGTCATGGCCAAAATGTCATGCTATACCTCCACTATGTTTTTCCTTCAGTAGATTATCTCTCATCGAGCACTTTGGTATGCACAACTAGCTACCTTTAAACAACAATCCATCTTGAATCAGATACTATGTCCATTGACTTATATCTCTGAGAATAGGATTTTCACATGCTTCATACACCTATTTAAAATACGGATCATCATAATACATTTCCTTAAGGTGTTCGAACCCTAAGGTTTTCACTCAAAATTCCTGTAGAATCGGACATGTCCTTCTCAATGCATCAACAACTTTGTTAGCATTACTAGAAATATGTTTAATGACAAAATTAAAATTTTGTATAAACTCTATCCACTTACCATGTCTTTTATTTAACTTCTCCTGTCTGGTTATGAATTCTAAATCATGATTATCGCTATACAAAAAAAATTGTTTTGGAACAAGGTAGTGCCTCCATTTCTTTAAAGCTTGAATTACTGCATAAAATTATTTATCATATGTGGAGTACTTCCTCTTGGTGTCATTCAACTTCTCATTGAAATATGCAACAAACCTATTTTCTTGGCTCGAGACTACTCCGATTGCTACTCCACTAACATCAAACCGTACTTGAAATGTCTTCCTGAAATCTGGCAAGACCAAAATCGGTTGTTCTGTTATCTTCTCCTTTAATATCCTGAAACTTTTCTCAGCTTCTTCTGTCCACTTAAAATACTTGTGTCTTTTCTTCACCGTATCTAATATTGATGTACAAATACAATTGAAATTTCTAATGAACTTCCGATAGAAATTTTCTAATCCATGGAAGCTTCTCACTTTGAATATGCTCCTTGGTGATGACCATTCTCTGATTGTGCTCACCTTCTTTGGATTCATATTCAACTCATTTGAAGAGATTACAAAACGAAAGTAAATGATTTATGTCTTCATAAAAGAGGATTTCTTTAGAGTTATCAACAGCTTCTCCCACTGCAATCTTCTCATTACTAATGTTAAGTGCCTCAAACTGTCTTCTTTATTTTTACTGAATACTAATATATCATCCAGATATACAATCACAAACTTACCAATAAAATATTTTAATACCTCATTYATCAACCTCATAAAATTACTTGGGGCATTTGTTAATCCAAATGGCATAACAAACTACTCATACAACCCTTCTTTCGTTTTGAAGKTTGTTTTCCACTCATCACCTTCTCTCATCCTTATATAGTGATATCCACTTTTCAGGTCTATTTTTGAAAAATAATTTTCTCCACTCAAACAATCCATTAAGTCATCCATCCTAGGAAAAGGAAACATGTACCTGATGGTGATTTTGTTTATGGCTCTTGAGTCAGTACATATTCTCCATCCTCCATCCTTTTTCGGACTCAACACAGTTGGTACTACACATGGACTCAAGCTTTCTCTGACTAAACCCTTGTCCATCAAATCCTGGACTTGTTTATTTACCTCCTCATTCTCTTGAGGTGTCAATATGTACATTGATTTGCTCGGTAGACTCACTCCTGGTATGAGATCAATGTGACGGTTGATACTCCTGATGGGTGGAAATGCGCGAGGTAGCTCATCCACTACTATGTCAGAAAAGTTTTCTAACAACTGCTTGATTTCTTCAAGCAGATCATCCATAGAAGTACTTGTAAGGATGACTTTGGGATTCCTCAACATAGTGAATTTCATCTCCTGTTCCTTCTTTACTTTACGTAGGATTTCCTTCCCACTCATGATAAGTATACTTGTGTTGGCTTCTTCCTTCACCTTCTTATCCTCTATTGGTAGTAGCATGTGTGTTCTACCATTTTTCTCTAGCGTATAAGTATTTTTTCTCCCATCATGAATGGCATTTCTGTCAAACTTCCATGGTCTCCCCAAGAGGACATGGCATACATCCAAGGTAATCACATCGCACAAAATATCATCCCTATATCCTCCTATATTAAATTCAACTTGCCATTATTTAGTTACCATTACCTGGTGTCCTTTCTGCAACCATGAGACTCTATAAGGATTCGTATGTGCAGTTGTCTTCAACTCCAATTTCTCCACCATTTCTGTGGATACCAAGTTATCAGTGTTGCCACTATCAATTATAACCTTGCATACGCTATCTTTGGTCTTACAAGTAGTTCTGAACAAACTGTTCCTTTGCACTAGTTTTTCTTCTTATGGCTCGGGATTCAAGAGAACCTTCTTCATCATCAAGGATCTCCCGTCTTCTGCACCTTCTACCTCAACATTCCACCTCTGTGCTTCTGAAATGTGATTTTCACCTTCTCCTCCTTTCTTTCCCTTGGGACATTCCCAAGACATGTGTCCTATTTTTCCTCAGGCATAACACTTCACCTCTCCTCATCTGCCTCTTCCTCTTCCTCGAGGAAAATAATTCCTTCCACCATATTGTCTTCCTTGGGAACTTCATCCTCTTTATGAGTGACTGTGTGGTTTTCCAGTCTCATCCTTGGGCTTTTGTTCCTTGTCATGGATAATTCCCTTACCTCTGTTTAGACTTCTCCCTCTGCTTTGATGGTTTTGTTTCCTAGCCAATTTCTCTTATGCCTTCAGCATAATTTGATAAGAATCCTCCATTGTCCTCACTGTTATCATGTTGATTTCATCCTGGATTTCATATCTCATGCCATTAATATACCTGGAAACCTTTTCATCATATTTTTCTCTTTGTCCATCCCTGATGTTCAACTTATAGAACTCTTCTTTATATTATTTTACTATCAAACCTTTTTGTCTCAGGTTCCATAGCCTCATGAACAAATTTATTTGATAGTCTTTGGGTATGAACTTATCCTTGAGCTTGGCTACCACTCTATCCCAGCTCTTGATCTTGTGCTTTCCTTTATGTATTCTATCAGCCTATAGTTCACCCCACCACAATGCTGCATGTCCCTTCAATCTGGTGACAACATGTTTTACTTTCTTCTCATCATCAACTTCTTCATAGTCAAAGTATTCATCCATTTCTCTTATCCATTCCAATAATTCTTCAACATCTAAGTTTCCTTTGTACATTGGTATTTCTATTTTTTCTCTAGCTCCCAATTTTACAATAGCTTTCAGTAAGCGCTCCTCTACGACATCTTCTCTTACAGGTCCTTCAACTTCTATTTCTTCGCTCTCTTCATCACTGACATATCCATCATCAGGTTATCTTCTTTTTGTTGTCTCCATAGCATATAATCTTGCACAAATTTCTCTCATCCCCCTTTCCACACTTGGATTTGCTACAAGTCACTCCACACATATTCTAGGTGGTATGGTGCTGATATTTCTCCACACGGAACTTAAAAATAAACTTTTGGCTCTAATACCACTTGATGCAGACCCCCCTCTCTCCCTGAGGTTGCGTGACCTCCCAGTTAAGGA
Source organism: Picea sitchensis (assembly GCA_010110895.2). Lineage (NCBI taxonomy): Eukaryota > Viridiplantae > Streptophyta > Pinopsida > Pinales > Pinaceae > Picea > Picea sitchensis. The sequence goes on along the minus strand of SNQJ01S0073233.1, from coordinate 17,647 downwards.
TCTTCAAATGACAGAGTCGAATCATCTCTTCGAGCCTCTGCTAGACCCTAAATTTGATTCACATAGGCCCTCTTTTGGTTACCAATGCAGGTTTTATTCCCTCACATGCCTTCTCTTGTTCTTTTGGTAACTCTCAATGGTGAGTGTCAGCTCCTCTTCTAGGCCCTTCTTCCTATAGTCCACGAGATATAACCTCTGTCTTTCCCCCTTTTCAACTTTGGGCTTCGAATGTGATTCACTTTAGGACTCCAACTTTGGGAGTTTTTGTTCCACCACTCTTGCTTTCCTCCGAAGCACTCTTCTCCCGGAGCACATAGATCTCCTCCACGTGTCTTTCCTGGATCTAATGGTCCATATTTCCTTGGCCTTTGGGGCTTCATCAGAAATCTCTCCTCTCTCTACGTAAATCTCTCAAAACTTTATCTCTCATCCTCTCTGATATTCTTCCACGTATCCTCCTTGATACCGATGACTTCAATTTTCCTTCACTTCTTCAGGACTTCGACGATACCGCTCCTTGAACACTTCCACACCTATGAATACATGGACTGTTGAAGGACTCTAAAACTATCCTCTGTGCAACTTTCCTAGATCTCACGGTCTAGAAATATCCTGATTCCTCTGAATGAATCTTACTTGTTGGTCGGGGAAATTTCAGTGGGCTCCTCCCTAGTGAATAATTTCCATCTGTTGCCTCGTCTGAGCTTGTTCCCCCTCAAAAATTTTAATCTTCTCAGAATGTTTCATTGACACTTGGTCAAATATCGACCCTGTGCACACCTTGAAACATGTTTCTTTCAATTTAACCCCTTTGTGGGCGATTGTGCACTCCTTGCAACATTTCTTACACAACTCAATTATTCCTCCTGAATAATATGACTTGAGTGTGTTTCTACCTACACAAACCTCGTGTGGTCCTTTGCACTCTTTGCAACTAAAGCTTCATGTTATTCCTCCTAATCTTCTGAGTCAAACTAGACTCTATCAATGCAATCCTTTCAGACATTATGCACTCCTTGCAAATAAAAATTCACGTTATCTCTTCTGAACTTCTGAGTCAAAATAGACTCTATCAACGCACACCTTGTGAACACTATGCACTCCTTGCATGAGCTCATAGAAGAGAAACAAATGAAACTTATCTAATCCTCAAAAGTTCATAGATTCAACCATGTAAGGTATTCATAACATAATAACAAGTAATAACAGATAATGTAATTAAATAGAAATCCTACCATTCATTCAGATAGACACAGTAACAACCATACCAAAATTTTTGGATCAACACTTCTCTGTTATATTCATTCAAATGGTATGTACATAGGGTCATACAATAATCTTCAATAGCCTCAACAATAACAACTTCAATAACTTTCCAACAACCTCATTTGGACATACAATACATATATTTATACAAGAAGGGCTCATAGAGATTTTCCCTCCAACTACCTTTAAAGTGATATCCTATCAAATTAAAATCTTTCAACCACTAAGTCTTATTACAATAAATGATCAGTACAAACAGATAAGAGTGAATGCTTCATATCTATACTACTATTAACTACATTAAAGGTAAATACAATCTCCATCGATCTCACGTGATGGTTCAACTTATTATCATTTAAGAACTCCTTTAATTACAATATTTTAAAGATATTTATATGACGTGCCATCCTAAAATTCAACATCACTTCAAAATGCGC
>SNQJ01S0073233.1:4886-15934 GCA_010110895.2 Picea sitchensis | reverse complement strand
TTTTGTGTTTTTGGAAAGAAAACTTGTGTCTTCTTGTGCAATTATTAGACAAATTCGTGTAATTGGAAGACAATTGTAAGTGGAAATAAAACTTGTGCCTCATTGTGTATTTGGTAGAAAAAATTGTTTAATTGGAAGACAGTTGTCAATGAAAATCAAACTTGTGTCTTCTTGTGTAATTGGTAGAAAAATTTATTTAACTAGAAGACAATTTCCAATGGAAAGAAAACATGTGTCTTCTTGTGTAATTGGTAGAAAAAAAAAATAATTGGAAGAAAAATGTTAGTGGAAATAAATTTTTTATCTTGTTGCGGTGTACTTTGAAGAAATTCGTTCTCTTTAAAAAGGGGAACCTTCGAGGAAAGAAAAATCCATTGAAAAGGTAATTGAAGAAAGAGAAAAGGCAATGTTAGGTATGTCAAAATGTAAAATTTTAGTCGAGGGAAATCCAAATTATAGCACAATATATGTCTTTATTGTTTCTCCTCCATCAACACAAGAAAAGCGTAGGATTTCAGTAGAGGCCAATCGATTTCATACTTCTAGTGAACCTCTAATAATTATTTCATAAAGACAAGTTGTTGTAGATGACCAGATGATGGAGGATTTGCTTGGAGTTGATTATACAATGGATGAAATTAGAGAGGAAATTGGTTCATGACCTTTCGGTGAAGAATTTCATGTGGTGCAACCTCTTGTTGGATAGTTAAATGTTCCAGAAAGTAGTCACTATCATGTCCACTCTCCTCCCAGAATTGATCCATAAGTGATGGAAGGGGAAATCAATTCTATGTTTGTATCTCCACAATAGGGAGGTCAAGAGTGCCAGAATATGGGTTCATCTTCCCTACCTATATTGAGCAGTGTACGACGAAGAAATACTAGACACGTTTAGGTGTATGAAAGTGGCTTAGCATCACTTGAAGGTAAGTTACCTAACCAAAATATTTTTTATCATTCTTATAAAATCATTAAATAATATTTTGAACAAAATATGATGCCACAAAATGTCAATTATTTTTGGATTTGTTAAAATCTAGGAGTTTGACTGCTGTTAGGATAATTTTAGGCATTAAAACAGTTAAAATTTTAGAAACAAGTCATCATATTGCTAGAAACCTTGGTTATTTTTTTGTCATCATCATCTAAAGACTTTATTCATAGCATCTTGTGTACAATACCAAAGGGTTGTATATTATATAAAAAAAAATGCTTATGTGAGACATGCCCTAGGTGTGGTGGAATGGAATTACTAAGAAGGCGTATCCATTTGAACAATGAGTATGAATTAAGGAGGAAGGATGTTGACTTTCAAATATTTGAATATGTCACATATGATATTGATGGAGGGTAGGAAATAAAATATATACAACTGGTGACTTCTCAGGTACGAGTATGTGACTTCATCAAGGACTTCTTAGAAAAGACTCAACAATATGTTCAACATGTCCATGTTACTTGATGACAAAATGATCATTTTAGAATATGCAGAGATGCATTTCCCGTTGGTACTATCTTATTAGTGGTTGATTTTTCTAAGAACTTCACCATTCAACCACAAAATGAGATTCAAATCCAATATTATCACTTAGGGAAAGTCATTATAATGATCCATATCGCGTACATGCACATGCCATATAGTAATGAAGAAAACAAAGTTATATTGAAGGAGTATCAGTTCTACATAAGTCACGATCAGTGCCATGACTTAGCCTACATATAACATTTATTTCAATTGTCTTACAATCACCTTAAGGAGAATATCATACACAKGGATCAACATTGGATTTGATCAGATGGTTACATGGGACAATTTAAAATGATCATGTATTTCAATGGTTATGTATGTTGCACAAAAAACCTCTAGGTAACACATATTTGGAACTATTTCGAGTCTGGGAAYGATAAACAGGAGAATGATGCARSAAGCGATTGCATCAAAACAATGTTACACAAAAATTAAATGAATTTCATAACTACTTCCCTCATTCAAGATGAAAAATCCATTGTTGAATGGAGTTCTTTAGTAATGGCAGAGGGAACAAGAAACCATGAAGACCAATAAACCAGGACAATACATGTACATAGATATTTTTGGGAGGTCTTCAATATATATTGATCACAGTGGTATGGATGAAAAACAATCTAGGGAACTCATGGATTCCATTCAGTTTGAACATTAGACAATGCAATAACTGAAATATGGACCAGAAAATGTTTTTTCTTCTATGGTACATGTAGTAGTAATGAATGGGATGATTGTGAATCCATAGACTGGGTTGATAGATGGTATATTGTATCATTCCCCATTGGTCAATGTATAACTATGGAATTATCCAAGCTGGATAAGGACCAATTAAATATTCCAGTATATTATGATCATTTCTCAGATCTCATACAACAAGGTTCAGTGAATATTCTATTAATTTCAAATAACTAGCATAAATTTTGTATTCTTTGGTCATTTAGTTGACTCGTGTGTTGGAGCTGATGAGGTGAATCTGTATATACCACTTTACAAACTTGGTTTTAGGTAAAAATCTCCAACTACAAATAATTCCAATTAATAACTCATCAAAGTAACGATACTTCTTTCCTTAATCTGAGCATGAGAAGTTAAAGCAGACCATCTGTATTAGAAGTTATCGTGAATGACCATAGGTATGTATACCACCCAATGATTATCAAAAACATGGGATTTTTCTTTCCTTTCCTTTTATTTCCTTTCCTTTCCATGTCTTTCCTTTCCATGGCTTGCCATGCCTTTCCTTGGCATGTATTTCCATGACTTTCCTTATCTTTCCTTTCCTTGTCCTTCCATGCCTTTTCTTTCCATGCCTTTCCTTTCCTTCTGTTTCCTTTCCTTTCCTTGTNTTCCATGTCTTTCCTTTCCATGGCTTGCCATGCCTTTCCTTGGCATGTATTTCCATGACTTTCCTTATCTTTCCTTTCCTTGTCCTTCCATGCCTTTTCTTTCCATGCCTTTCCTTTCCTTCTGTTTCCTTTCCTTTCCTTGTATTTCCTTTCCTTGTATTGCATTTCCTTACCTTGAATTCCCTTCCATGTCTAACCTTTCCTTTCCTTTCCTTGCATTGTATTGTCTTTCCATGCCATGTCTTTCCTTGCCTTGTCTATCCTTGCCTTTCCTTTTCTTTCCTTTCCCTGTCTTTCCTTTCTTTGACATATCTGGTCTTTCCTTACCTTACCTTTCCATGTCTTACTTTTCCATGTCTTTCCATGCCTTACCTTACCTTTCCTTGCCTTCCAGCTCCTTTCCATGCCTTTTCTTTCCATTCCTTTCCTTTACTTGCCTTTGTTGCCTCACCTTGCATTTCCCTACATTGTCTTGTTTTGCCTTTCCTTGACTTTTCTTTCCATGTCTATCCTTTCCTTGCCTTTCCTTACCTTGTCTTTCCCTACCTTGTCTTTCCTTTCCATGTCATTCTTTTCCATTTCATTCCTTTCCCTGCCTTTCCTTTCCATACCATACCTTTCCTTGCCATGTCTTTCCTTTCCTTGCCTTTCCTTACATTGTCTTTCCTTACCTTTCCATGTCTTGCCTTTCCATGTCTAACCTTACCTTGTCTTTCCATGCCTTGCCTTGTCATGTCTTATCTTTCCTTTCCTTGCCATCCTAAAGAACAAACCTAGGGATTGTGATTGTATAATCCCCCTCGAATTTAACCCTTGAGTTTTATTTTCCTTTTAATCTCCTTGAAGTTGTCACATTGACTCCATATGCCCAAGGATTTAAGAAGGAACTAGTATTTTTCTAGTTACAAGTGACCTAAAACCCTAGTTGTATCTCTCTCTCTCTCTCTCTATCTCCCAACCACTTTTGTTAGTTTTAGGACTTTTCATTTCATCTTAATTATTATCATCCCTAGACTAATGCCTTCCATATTAGCTTAGAATCATCATTTAACATCATTATTGCTGCATTAATTGAAATTTCAACCATTAGGGTTTATCATCGTGCATCTATTTAGCATATTTTAATGCTATTTATTTTAAGCAATCAATAGTTAATGGTTTAATAGTCATTATTCTTGCATATGGAATATGTTTCTCATTGCATATTACTAATTTAGATTTATTTACCATTGTTGTTATAAACTTGTAAGCATCATTTATTGTCTTAGTAACACCCCTCACACACACAATCAATTTTCTTCCTTTATGCATCCATGCCCAATAGTAAGGTTCCCAATCATTTTTTCTTCCAAACCTAGATATTCCCTTGCCATGTATAGCCTTGTTTTTCCTTGCATTACATTGCCTTTCCTTTCCATTGTCTTTTCTTGCATTGTCTTGCCTTGCCTTGCCTTGCATTTCCTTGCATTTCCTTTCCCTTCCTTGCATTGCCTTGAATTAGACCTATACCATGACCTATACCTAGACCTATCCCTCGACCTAGACCTAGACCTAGACCATGACCTAGATCTAGATCTAGACCTAGACCTAGACCTTAACCTGGACCTTTCCTTGCCTTTCCATGTCTATTCTTTCTTTTCCTTTCATTGTATTATCTTAGATTTCCTTTCCATTGAATTTACTTGCCTTGTATTTCCCTGATAGGGTGATGCTAGCATTTTTAGATTACGTACAAAACAAGGTTTCTTGTATGGGAATCAAATTTTGAGCTCCAAATATCCACATAGCAACATTTTCCAATTCAATTGGTTAACCTCCACAACACTCAGAAACTTATTTCTTACAATATGGTTCTTTGTTGGTGTTTGTTTGTTGGTATTATTACCATGAAAGGATGGGATTCAACCCATTTGGTTTTTTCGGAGATGGACATTATACCCCCAGACCAAATTGTCCCTAAATGGTTTGAGGAGGTGATTTGCAACTCACCATAAAAATCTAACAGAGACTCTGATGGATGAACCATTAGTTTCTTTGGACTCCTGAAACCATATTACTACTAGGGGTGCCCCTCCCCTATGATTTTGTTTCTCAAAAACTGTTTTTTGGAGGATCTTCAAAACTGGGGTTTTGGTTAATGAGGCACACTGCAATTTATGAACAAGGGGTCAATTTTGAAGAACATTGTGTCAAGGAATTGTGAGTAGTGTGGTCACGTGGGCCTTGGATAAAAACACATGTGGGATATTACGAGACTTAGTTATGTTTCTCGGTTAGGATTTTATTCCCCCAAACCAAATTGTCAACATGACCCTGAATGGCTTAAGGAGGCCAGTTGCAAATTTCCATAAAACTCTAAATGGGCCTCTAATGGATTATATCAGGTAGTTAGGGAGGTAGTAGTGGGGGCCCAGAGGGCCCATAGTGATAATAGTGGAGGCCATTCAATGTAAGGTGGACTAGGTCCACTATATTATTAAATAAGGCTCACTATCGTAGTTAGATATAATAAATGTAAGAGGACTTCTTAGAAGGTTCTACTTCTAGAAGATTCCTCCTCTAGAATGTTCTTAGGTGACGGTAGCACTATATAAAAGGGTTCAATCAATGCAATGAGACATGAAGAGAATTATTGTATTTGGAGCGGTATCTCAATAGGAGGATGCCCCCTCGAAGAGGCAAGTGAACAGGAGAGGATCCCTTCCATAATAGGATCCATTGTATGGTGTTTCCCTACCTCAAGAGTTTGATAGTAATATAGTGTGGTTTATTCTATATTGGTTTGTGGATATATTGTGTATTCAATATTTTTGGTGATTATATTTGTAGATCTATTCAGGTACTTAACAAGTGATATTGAAGTTTTAAAATCTGCAATTTTTCAGGGTTTTTTCCATGGATGATGGCACGATTTTTTTTATTTATGTAGTAGAGAGGCTGAATTTGCCCAAAAAAATTACAGATCTGAGTTCCTCTCATAATTTTACCCTATTTAAAAAAATAAATCAATCGAAACGGAGTTCGGGAAGTGAAGTTATGAGCATTTTAAATTCAACAGTTTTTTAGGGTTTTTCCAGAAAAAGCCACGATTTTCTGCCATAACTTATTGTTTTATTTTTTGGGTTTTTTCATGACGGAGATGGGACTACAAAGTTCATAAACTTTCATAGGGTGCTCATATGAATATTTATTCTCAAACCCTCAAAGAAATTCTACATTATACTGAAGCATTCAAAGCCCAATTGTTTGACACATTGAATGACAGATTGGATGGCTTTGGAGATGGATTCAATGATAGTTTTCGTAGTATTCAAGATTATTTGGATAACATGTAGGAGAGGTTTCTTATGGAGGACCTCGGGGATAAATATAATCAAGAAATATATACTTGGTATGATTTTGAGGCCGATTGCGATGATTGGTATATGGATAGTTGTCGTTCATGGGATGACAACCACTTCCATATTTTATTTGATGACTCTACTCCACCTTCTGTAGAGAAAATCAATGTACCACATCAGGAGCTAGTTACTAATGTCCATCATGCATATTATACAATGGTATTGTTCCTTCCGGATTCATCTTTGATTATATCCCACTATGTGGATGGATATTCTTATTTGGATCCACATGACAGGTGTCAGTATTGGGAGCATCATTTTCAGTTGGTTATTGGGTGCCGATATCTTCCATGTGGGGTTCACATGAGAAATTGGACATGGGACCCTGGTTTATAATGGCGGATGGACTACTTCAACATGGTGGCTACTATTTCTCAATGGGACCCTGGTTCTCTAGTCTACTTCAACACTATGGTCCACACTTATCCATGGGACCATGGTATATGGTTGTACATAAAGCGTTGAGGACAATGCTTTCATAAGGGGGATCAAATGTAAGGTAGCTAGAGAGGTAGTGGGGGTGCCCAGAGGGCCTATAGTGATAATAGTGGAGGTCATTCAATGTAAGGTAGATTAGGCCCACTATATTATTAAATAAGGCCCACTATGGTAGTTAGATATAATAAATGTAAGAGGACTTCTTAGAAGGTTGTACTTCTAGAAGATTCCTCCTCTATAATGTTCTTAGGTGATGGTAGCACTATATAAAGGGGTTCAATCAATGTAATGAGATATGAAGATAATTATTGTATTTAGAGTGGTAGCTCAATAGGAGGATGCCCCCTCGAAGAGGCAAGTGAACATGAGAGGATCCCTTCCATAATAGGATCCATTTTATGGTGTTTCTCTACCTCAAGGGTTTGGTAATAATTTAGTGTGGTTTCTTCTATATTTCTTTGTGGATCTATTGTGTATTCAGTATTTGTGGTGATTATATTTGTAGATATATTCAGGTACTTAACAGATTAACCGTCAGTTGCATTGGACTCCTAACACTTGATTAAATCTAGGGGTACCCCTACCCTATGATTTTGTTTCCTATAAAATAGTTTGTTGGAGGATGTATGGACCTAGGGTTTTGGTCATTGAGGCACAATGAAATTTATAAAAAAGGGGTAGATTTTGAAGAATGGTGTGTTGGCTGATTGTGGGTAGTGTGGTAATGTGGGCCTTAGCCAAACACATATGTGGGAGATTATGGAACTCAATTATTCCACTCGATTTGGATTTTATTCCCCCAAACCAAATTGTCAACATGTCCTTGAATGCATTGAGGCAGTGAGTTACAACTCGCCATAAGACTCTAATAGGGCCTCTGATGGACGACCTGCCAGTTGCATTGGAATCTTAAAAAACATTACAGCTATGAGAACCCATATCCTATGATTATGTTTCCCGTAAACCATTTGTTGGATATTTATGAAACTAGGGTTTTGGTCAGTGAGGCAAAATTCAATTTTTGAACAAGGCATTGATTTTGAAGAACACTGTGTCAGGCGATTGTGACTAGGGTGCTAACATGGGAATTGGACAAACACATTTTTTGGAGATAATACAACTCAATTATGTCGCTTGGTTTGGATTTTATGCCCCTAGACCAAATTGTCAACATTTCCCTGAATGACTTGAGGAGGCGAGTTGAAAATAACCGTAAAACTATAATTAGGCCTCTAATGGAATCACTGTTAGTTACATTGGAATCTTGACACCTGATTATAGCTAGGGGTACCCCTCCCCTATTATTTTGTTTTCTGGTGTTGGTTGTGGAGCCTAATTATCTTCCTGATTCAGAGGTTTGTTTTAGTCATGCTTGGACCCCATTCCCTAACAGGGGGTGTGTGGGGATTTCACCCCAACAACTATCTCCAGGGAGATCCAGGGGGGCGGAGAAATTTTTTGTTGCCCCTCCTAGTGGGGGATTTGGGGGAAGAAACACTAAAGAGAAATATTTGGAAAACTTACCTTGTAAAATATTGTAATTTTGCAGTCAATCTAGACCATTCATTATAAGGTTGCAAATCTGACGGTAGAAGTTATGTTAGGGTTTTGTTACCTAGAAGGAAACCATATTTTATGAGGGAATTGTATTATGGTTATGTATGTGGGTGATTATTGTATTCTGAGAGAGGAGAGTCTGAGAGAAAGAAGAGGAAGTTACAGTGGGTGTGTTGTAGGTTGTATCCCTTCATTTTGTTGGATAATAAAAAGGAAGGACTTAACAATTTCTCTTGTGGATGTAGCCCAAACTAGGTGAACCACATATATCTATGTATCTATTGTATTGTGTATATTTTGTGTTTTATTTCCACATTTATCTTATTTTATTGCTCCATGATCCTGTTTTTCTAACACCTGGAAAACCATTTGTTGGAGGATCTTCGAAACTAGTGTTTTGGTTAGTAAGACACAATGCATTTTTTAAACAAGGGGTTGATTATGAAGAACATTGTGTCGAGAGATTGTGGGTAGCATGGTCATGTGGGACTTATCCAAACACATGTGTGGGAGCTTATGGAACTCATTTATGCCACTCATTTTGGATTTTATGCCCCCAGACCAAATTGTCAACATGCCCTTGGATGGCTTGAGAAGGCAAGTTGTAACTCGCCATAAAAATATAATAGGAACTCTAATGGATGAACCATCAGTTTCATTGGACTCTTGAAATTGGATTACATCTAGGGATTCCCATCCACTATGATTTGTTTCTTGAAAAAACATTTGTTGGAGATCTTCAGAACTAGGGTTTTGCTCAGTGAGTCACAATTCAATTTCTAAACAAGGGGCTGATTTTGAAAAAAAACACGTCATGCAATTTTTGGTAGTGTGATCACATGGGAATTTTCCACATACACATTCAGTATATTACATAACTCAAGTATTCCACTCATTTTCGATTTTATGCCCCTGGACCAAATTGTCAACATGTCCCTGAATGACTTGAGGATTCGACTTGCAAATCACCATACAACTCCAATTGGGCCTCCAATGGATGAAATGTTAGTTACATTGGGCTCATGAAATCAGATTAAAGTTAGGGGTTCCCCACCCCTGTGAATTGTTTCCTGGAAACACGTTTGTTGGAGGATCTATGAAACTAGGTTTTTGCTCAGTGAGGCACAATGCAATTTTTGAAGATCATATCATTTTCTTTTCCCTTCTTTTATTATGTGAACTTTTTGGAGAAAAATTGTGGATTATTTTCTTATTTTTGTGGATGTTTCATGAAACTAGGTTTTCTTCATGCATCACAACTTGCTCTAGTAAGTGGTATTTTCCAAGTATTTATGTTTTCATTATGGTATTTAAGTAAATGATCTTTTAAAGTGGTAATAAGTGCATGTTTTATGGGATGGAATGAGAGATATGGATAAGTGGGGAGTACTAATATATGTGTCACCACCTCACCTTGCTCTAGCAGATGTTAGTTTTAACCTATGGAGAGAATGCATGATGGTGGTTCCTAATCAATATATACACTTTGTGTGAACCTGTTATGAGAAAAATCTCTCTATGGCTAGGGTAAAACCACAAATGATAGAATGAAACCCAGAAATAAACTCTAATATCAAGTATGATATATAAAATAAATGCTAACAAGAGAGGGCTAGAATCCTACCTCATCTAGACATGCAAAGAAGACCACCATTCAACACACAACCCAAAGCTTTATACCTGCAGCATGTCCTCAATAACCAAGATACGCAAGCATTTGGTAATGATATATAATTTTATCATATAAATTAGAATAATACATTAACATACATATCAAATACGCCCATGGAAAGAAATACAAATATTTTCAAGATATCAATTGGACGAGAAAAGAGTAGTTCTATTAATGTAATAAACATAAGTACATAAGTGACAAAATTATGTAATGGAACATATTGGAACTAACAAACTAAGTCCCTCCGGCTGGGCCTCCACCACTTCAATCCCCCACAAATGCAAGCTCACAAGTAGGAGTAAATGAAGTTCTCAATCACAAGATAAGAAGAGTCGGGGGGCTGAACACAGGAAGTTTAGACTTTCAAGGACAAAGGGATGCATACTCAATTGAGGTGAAATTTCTCCAGAGTATCTTTTATCTCAATCTGATGATGATATCATTTCCTAAAATCTTGTATGTGGCTCAATGTATAGCCTCCAAATGGAATTGAAGGGTTGAGTCAGAGATTTTCTAGTTTATGGAAGGTCAAGGATCATGGATCTTGTGACATGGCATGGAAACCTAATGCATTTTTTTATTTTTTGAGCACCAAACCTGATGTATGCGGGCTATAATGGATAAACCCGTGTACATATTCAATATTTCTAAATGGTAGGTCGCGTACATGGAAACAAATGTGTATTTTCAGCTCTATAGTGAACAAAAAGAGGGAAAATGAAGTCTGCAAAGGGAAATGGAAGGCCATCAAAGAAAGATGCATGGAGCATGGTAAAATATGGTATAACAGATGCCCCCTTATGTGTGAGGCCATAGGAGTAATTTTGATGGCTGAAATACATTATAATTCCTAGAAGTGGAGTAATGAAGACTCAACTGCAAGTACTAGTTACTCATGAGAATATTACAATCCATATTGACTTTTTACAAAAATGTGAAACTGGAGATTTTGGGTTTGATCCCTAGTGGAGTATCCAATTATGTTATGATTAAAATCTATATATGGCTAGTTTAAAACCAAAACAGACAGAATGACACCCATAAATCAAATATAATCTCAAGTATGATAACAAGAGAAGGCTAGAATCCTACTTCATCTAGAC
>SNQJ01S0073232.1:57446-78648 GCA_010110895.2 Picea sitchensis | reverse complement strand
GAGGATAAAAAACCCTCAATGAAAGGAACTCTCCTATTGAAAGAGATCTCAAGGTAACTGACCTAACTATGACCCATGCAAACCTATTACATTATTAACCCACGCAGGGGTGCGGAAATTCCATTTACAAAAAAAGTGTGTTGGAGGCATAAATTGCCCAGTAGAACCAAACTGTCTTCGACAAATTAGCATCTAATGATGCATCTCTTCATGGCACATGGAGTTGACCCCCTAGTTGGATAGGTGGTCAACACTGCTGACAACATCTTGTAGTGAAGCTGGCTTGAAGGCCTTAACCCAACTACATAAGGGTTCAGAAAGTCCCTCAATGAAGAGCATGATCAAGTTACTATGCCTGCGCGACTTAAGCAATCAAAAGAAAAGAGCTTCTAAGATCTAAAGATAAACTATACAAAAGCACTAGAAGCAATAAAACACAACTAAGTTCCTAGCCTTATGATATAGGATGGTTGGCTTTGCCAAACTCTTTCCTAGGTGTAGGCAAACAATAAAAATAAAACGCAGAAAAATAAATTTGCTTGAGAAAAACAAGCCCTTAGGACTCCCTTGGGCTTGATTACAATGAAAATTAGAGAGAGAGAGAAGTGGGTATTTGTTTCCCCAACTTGAGAGGTATTTTCTTGATTTTATATGGCCTCAAATGGGCTGTTCCTCCCCTTTTTTGGTGACAACCTGTATTTTCTTGATTTTATATGGCCTCAAATGTAATGCTTCCTCCTTTTTTGGTGACAACTAGAGAAAATCACATTGCCGAAATGCTACAAAACAACCAGAAAACTCTAAAAAAAATTGTTAGTGAAAACTAGAAATTTTTAACCTTTAGGACGGCATATAATGTGTTGAAAGAGAGTTATTCAAGAGCATATAATGTACCCAAAGTGTTAGAGGAAATAGATAGATAAGAACATAAATTTTTATGAGGAAAATAAATAGGTAAAGAGGTAATTTCCAGATCTAAAATTACTCTTTCAAACCCTTTAGGAACATGTAACATGAGGGACTAAGCTTCAAGATAAGGAAAGGGGGTGAGTAGATCCAAAGATATTAACAAAATACTTTGCTAAAACTAGGAAACTACTACACATAAGATCTATGGCAATACTACAATAGATCTATCCAAACAAAATACTTTGCTTGGACACCCTACACTATATCTATAAGCAAAACTCAAACAAAATCAAATACAAGTTACTTCCAATGTAGATCCAAGACACCAAGAAGACTCCCAATGCCAATGTTTCCCCCAAAGATTTCTTTATTAGAGTGTTAGGACAACACTTGCCCAAGCCGGAGAAAATAAAGAGAGCAAGAAATAGAATGAGAGAGAAGAGTGGGGAGGAGAAAAGAAGAGAAAAAGAATTTGGGCAGAGTAACCTTGCAAGAGAATAGATCATGTTAAAATGAGGAGGGAAGGCTTTATTTTATACTTGGGATAAGAGTTACCCCTCTTGGATGCTCTCCAAGTATAAATCACATGCATTATTGCTACTCCCAAGAAGGGGCACACTTACTAGGGTTTAGTCACCTAGGGTTTTGGTAGATGAGTGGAGTGAGTTGGAAGTAAGGGGTTTGAAAATTCAAAATATGAGTTGGAGGGACTAGGGAGGTGCACCAATGGAGAGAAGAGGTCCCACTTCATTTAATTTTTGATTTTCTAGATTCTTCTAGAAGGGGCAACTCCTCAAGGGAAAATGACATTTTGCATTAATGGCTAAGTGAGGGGGTCAAACAAAAGGTTGGGAAAGGTTAGATAGGCTAGGTTTGGGGTGTAAGTTCTCCCACCTTTCTAAATAATTTGCCTACATTACAAAATTTTGATTAAGTTTGACTTTGTCAATTCCAACAATTAAATTGGTGTCTTAGATTGACTTAGACTCCTCATGGACAAATACCTAGCAAACTTGTCCACTGAGCTGAAAATTGGTCCAAGGTTGTAGGGGTCTCATTCCATTTCTTTGAGCACAAATAACCCTATCAAAATCCCAAAGACTCCAGTTTTTACAATTTTTATCAAAAATTAATTAAAATATCATTAAATGAGTAATTTAATTAATTAAAAACTATCTAGACTCGACTTTGACTCCAGAAGACTCTAGGAGATGTCTAGCATGGTCATTTACAATATCTTTAGACCTCACTACTATAGGGCTCAATTCATTAGAACGCTTTCACCACTTTGGAGAATTATTGTGGAGGAAAACTCAAGGGAAATTAAGAAGGTGTTAGGCCAAATTAATAACGTGAGGAAAAAACACTGATGAAGGGAACCTCCTAATGATGAATTCCTAGGCAACCGAACTAAACTATGATCCATGCATATCCATTACATTATTATCCCACTCTAGGAGCCGAAATTCCAATTACAAAATACGCCGAAGGCCAAAATGCCTTATAGAACCAGGAAGTCTTCAAATTAGTAGCACCATCAAGGACATATCATCATAATAATACGGAGTTGACCCATTAGTTGGATAGGTGGTCAACATGCCCAATTTTTCCATGACCTTCAAAGACATCATCTTAGCACTTGCTCCTGAATCAAGCATAAAGTTGTTAAGGTATTTTGATTAAGGTCATAAAGAAAGGTGGATGTCCATCGTACTGAACCCTAAAGAGATCTTCTTCGGTAACATAATAGGAGGGTCCATTGGTCCATCCGAACTTTTGAATTTTTTTTCTAACATTTCCTTTACTGTGTGAGGGGACCTTGATGACTTCTCTCAAGGGAATGGTCACATGCATTTTTGCTAATGCACCCTCAAAATAAAAGTTCAAATCTACTTTGTCAGTCTTGGGAGCAAGTTATCGCACGCTTGTAGGATAGGCTTGGCAACTTGGAAGTAAGGCTTAAATCATGTAACAAGAGCTTCCCACCCATTGTCACCGATGGGGTTTCTATTGTGGTGGCTAATCCCAAGGAGACGCCCCTAGTAATCAAATTCCAAGGAAAAGGATCGTGTGTAAGGCTCAAAGGTCATGTAAGCTTCCCTTCACGTGACACGCCAAAAGGATAGTCAAGACAGAATTCCACTCTGAGAAAGGCACCTCTGCTTACAGACAAGGCAAAATTTAAAATCAAACGTCAAAGGGTTAGTGCTTCACAATTTAATGACTATCCTTAAATAGGATATGAGCAATGATAAATGTAATTATTGATCTAAGTCAATGATTGCAAATAAAGACAATGACATAAAATATTACTTCTTCAATAATAGAAATGACACTTGCATTCGGCGGTTGTGTCAATCTTTGAGTTATTACAATGCATTAAATAAGCTCATATATAATATTGTTGTCAGCTACCATGTAGAGATTATTAGAGGTGACGTCAGCCTTTGTTCTAGGTTAGTTTTAAGAGGTAAGATGTGGACGTTTTGCAAATTAAGTCAATGATAGCAATCTATACCCCAAATAAATCAAGGTGACAATACCTACACAACGCTTAAGCCAAATAAGAGTTCATTAAACAGTATGACGCCACCTTTAGGTTAGGGTTAGGTTAGCTAGACAAAGAAGTGAACGCGGTTAACTTACCAATGAAATTATTTAACACCTCTATATTATCAATGGATGACCTAGCAGCAAGTTTTAGACCAAACAAAAAGTTCAAATAGGGCAAGACGCCATCAACAATTAGGGTTAGTAAAATTACAGGGTTAGTTAGGGCTTCAATTCAAGAGAGTGAAAGGATGTTTCTAACACAAAAATCTCAACGCTTTAGGTTTAGACTAGGTGCCTTAGGGTAAATGGAGTCAAGGAGGCAAGGGCTAATGGCTTGGGAGAATCTAAATCTAAGGATCTAAGAGTTGAGGGTTTTCGGTAGTGTCGCAGCGCGTGTGGCCACAAAGTGAAACCCCAAGGAGGAGTGCCTATTCCTGTTGCAAAAGCAAGGCCTCATGTCTCCTCTTTCCTTAGAACTCTTGGCAAAACGAATTTAGCTCTAAAACCATAATTCTAGGGTTGAAAAGTGTTGCTGGGGACAAGGCTTTTCAAACCCTAAGGTCAAAACCCTAGGTGTAAAATTCTTAATTAGGCCCAGGACGCCTTCCTTCTTCAACTTATAATTCAAATCTAACTCCAAAAGGAACAAGTGTAGCAAAGGCTAGCTATATTCTCCTTAATCAAATGCAAAATGGCTAAACAAGTTTTACCATGGGGACATGCTGAAGCAACGCCCTACTTGTGTGTTTCTGTTCCCTAGGGTTTCAAATGATTAAGCAAATAATAACAAAGTAACCATACATGTAAGACACTTAACCTACAACCATTCAATCAAGAAGTTTTGCATGAAAATATAATTTACAAATCAATGAAGAGCCAAATCAAAACCCTAGTTGTAAAACCTTCCAATGATAAGAACACTATATGCATGCCAAAAATGATCCTCCTCAAGTGTAACGCCTCACCCAAGAGCAAATATCCAAGACAAAGATAAAAAGAGATCCCTGCACAAGAGAGTGAGTTGTGTTATTCAAAATGAGGCTCAACGTCCTCAATATAGAGAATATCATCCAAATGACCTTTAATTTCTACAAAAATAGGTCATTAAAAAAAACAGCCGACAAGGTTGACTTAACATTATTCACACAGACATTAAATGCTAAAATGCCAAAAATGAGCTGGGTAAGGGGAGACGGCCAGGGTCTCTGAGGGGAGACGTTGGCCCTTTCAGGGCATCATCATCATCATCCAGAACTAAATGTTGCCCCTCTGGGCTCCTGCAACCTGTTGCACGTGCCAAACAAGCCCAACACACTGTCATCTGGCTCCAGAAAACGTCCAACCTGTCCTGGTGGCGTCCTGTCCATCAAAGCCATCATCCCATCTGGAAGGGATGATGCCCATAGGTCAATCTTTGCCAAAGCGTCATGATGAGGGTGTCCTTCGTCTTCTTCATGCAAGTATCATCATGACGTTGTCCTGCCCTCTGCCATCCCAGCAACCATCTGATGGGCTCAGCCCATGGAGGTTCGAGCTAATCATCTCCCATGTGTACCTGGTCCTTTGGTACCTGTCCGCGGGGTATGGTCCTGCATTATCAAAAGACTACGCCCTCCATGGGCTCATCAGTCCAGATATAGCAACAAATCATATTTCATTATTAAAGTTATCAAATATATGATGAAATCCCTAACATATCACTCCAAGAGCTCAAAGATATTACATGACCTACTATACAAAAAGCTAGGAAAACCAAAAGAACAACCTATTGGGCCAATACCCACAAGAGATGGAAAGCCAAAAGACTATTCAAGCCATGTTTAATGAGGTGATATGGTTTTTAGGGATGTCTAGTCACAGTAAGACCAAGGGCAGGTGTCGTCTGTATGCCTTGTAGGAGGCGAGTCAGACTCCGCTGGCGGGATGCATTTTTCCAAGCCCCTTTATTGCCTCTTCTTATTTTTCTTTTATTGCTTTTTCTTTTACTGTCCGACGAAGAGGACACCGCCTTTGGCTTGGTACGAGTCGACAACAGCATCTAATCGGTATTCAAATGATATAATGCTCAGCGGATGAGACCCCCCTTCCTTTGACATGCAACCAAAGGTCACCGCCTTGGCTTGGTGACCGATGGCAATGTCATACCGCTAAATACCTATGAACATAATGGGTCACTCGGGTGATGAGACCTCCCCATCCTCTTGGTTAGGTCTTGTTTTGTATTATTATTTTTCTTAGGGTCCCTTTTAGTTTCTTATCGAGGCTTTTTATTGCCTTCTGTGGGATCCTCATTTAAGCATCTCTAGGTTTTATTTCCCATGGCCTTTATCTTTTACAAGTTTAATTGGGCCTTGTTGACCGTTAGCACAGAGGTCAACTCATTTCATGAAGATTATCTATGTCGAAGATTACCAGAGTCTCACTGGTGTTTTAAACACCAAAGACTTTGAATTTTTGTAAATTGATCTCCGCACCCCGCGAGGGTTAATAATGTAATATCGTTCCGGTGATGGATCATAGTTAGGTCAGTACCTTGGATGTTGACATCAGGGAGTCTTCTCATCGAGGGTTTTTTTCATCTCGGGAAATTAATGTGGCCTAACTAGTCGTGCAGCACTTCCATTGAGTTTTTTCCTCCCAGGCTCCTCCAAAGTGGAAGGCGCCTACGATCTCTCATTTCACTGAGTAACCTCGGTGGGTTATTGTAAATGACCACATGCTAGGCAATGTCTAAGTTCTCATGATCCTCGGCTTAGTCTGTTGTTTTTTTAATTAATTAAATTTTAATTAATTTACTAATTAATTATTTTTGGAGCTATTGTAAAACTTCGCCTTTGGGAGGAAGATAGGGTATTTGTACCAAATGAATGGAATAGCACCTTACACCTTAATCGGGCCAAGTTTCAAATTACTGACTATTTTTTGCTATGTCAAAGTCCACTTAGAGTCAAGTTAGGCAAAAACAACAATTTTAATCACAGGTGATTTTATTAAAAATCACAAAACTATTGTAATTTGGAGTTAATATGGGATGAAAGGTGGAAAGTGGCAAGCAGCGACACCTACCCACCTACCCAACCCCTTCCCAACCTTTCCTCAACTTTGATTTAACTTTTTAATTGACTTTTGACCATTTTCCCTCCTCTGCCCTAGGGGAAATTCGACCCACACTTAATATTTCTCTAAGTAATTCCTCGAATCAAACTAGGCTCCCACATGTGTGGTGCGCCCCTAAGCCTTTCCAAAACCCTAAAAGCTAAAACCCTAACTACTAACCTAACTAAACCCTCTCCCTTCTAACTAACTCACTCTCCTAATACCCTCACGTCCTCCCTCATTGGTGCACCCCCTATGGTGGTTACACCCTCCTCTCTCCATAACTAAACCACACGTTCCAAAAATGGGAAGTGGGTTACCTTCCTATACCCTAGCGCCCCTTTTACTCCCTTTCCACTCCCCAAAGCCTCTCTTTGTCACTCTTCCTCTCTCTCTCTAGGTGCCTCTTCGATGGTGGTGCCAATTCTCACTCCAAATCCCCCAACCAAATGCTATCTTTAGCATTTGTGTCCTTTTCCTTGACCTAGTTCGCGCCTCTTGGATGGATAAACATCCAATCCAAGCCCCCCATCTCTAGATTTCGTTTTTGCCTCATCCCAAAGACTAAAACCCTAGCTAGGGCGCCCGCTCTTAGAGATTTGAGCCTCTAACTAGCTAACCAACACTTGACATTGATCCAAGATCTCCTTTTGCCTCTAGATGTATAAAAGGAACCCTAGCCTCCCATTTCTTCAAACAATCTTCTCAACTCTATACCGGGAATTTCTCACTCCACCTCTCTTGCTCTTGCCACATTGCCATCCACTTCACTTGCTCTATTTCCTGATAATAAGAAAAAACTTTGGAGGACTACATGGTGCATTTTTAGTTATCTCTATGCTCCACCAGCAAGAGGTGATATTGCTCTACTTTTTGCGGATTTGTTTATGGTATTGATCTTAGGTTTTACTTAGGTAAGCTAGTTGAATGTTATCCATCACTAGTTTATGATTCATAAAGAATGACCTAGGTTTGTAGTGATCTCTTCTTAGTGCTGTTCTAGTAATCATTCTATGCTATATACTTGTATGTACTAAGCTTTGCAGGTCATCTTCTAAGTCTTCACTTGGGACAAGGTTCGATAAAGAGTCCTCCCTTGAGGCCTAAACAAACTCCAATCTTATTTCTTTCTTCATAACTTTTCAGTCATTCCATATAATCGCTTCAAAAACTTTGTTTTAGCTCTAGAAAGGTCATATCTATCATTTCTATACCCTATTTTTGTTGGTTTGAAACTCCTATGCATGCATAGGAATTTTCCATAATCTTTCTAGGTGTTTTGCAACACTCTTTGCAGGCTTCAACTTGCTGGTTTTGGTGGGACAACGCCAGATCTTGAGGGTTTTGGTTGCACAAAATAATTCCTGAGGCCTCCTAGCTTATATTTCTCAAGCTTGGGTAACATCTCCCTTTCTCCTTCACTCTTTCCATAGATTTCTGCAGTTCTCTAACTAGTTTTGGGCCCTAGAAGTAGCATAGTTCAGATCTGATCATTCCTTTGCTTATATAGCTTAGCTTAACCTAGATCTAGATGTTCTTTTGTAAAGTATAACTCTTAGATTAGGTTGATTTCTTTTATTCTCTCTTTATTCATTAGGGTTTGCTTTGGATAGATCTACATTTGCAAGTTACCCCATTCTTAGATTTTCATGTGCTCTTTCCTTTCAAGGCTTAGGGTTAGATAGACTCCTTATGCTCACATTGTTCCAGATCTATTATTTTGAAGTTGTTTAATCCATCTTACATGCATATGATATGAGGAGGTCCTAAAGCCCTAGTTTGCTAAGTTCTTTGTCTAAAAAGACTCTTTACTTCTAGTCCTTAGCATAAAGTCGGATTTCAAGTATTGTTTCAAGCCATTTTTGAGGCCTACCTTAGCCTTTGTTGCTCACGGCCTAGGTCTTTTATCAACCCTTCTCGACATTCTACCTAGCCACTAGAGGGGAGCTTACTACTCCCTCGGCTTGCTTGGTTCACCTCACGGCTCAGCCATGTTTTCCCCATTTTGCTCTTTGCTCTACTCTATCACCTTTACCCACCTGACTGCCTATTGTCGATGTCTTAATGGGATTAGCCCAACAAATGACCCTCCCTTGTGATCTCAACCCCTGGACCTTTCTTTTTGCTGCATCTAACACACCACATAATTGGTTAGTGACTGAATTTAACACATACTGTTGGTCTAAACTGTTTACCCACTTTACATGCATGCAAGGTAATTATATTGTGTTTGATTGATAGTTCAGTACTGATGTTTACAATTTAAAATATCCTAAGACCTTTAAACTATCACACCTCATGCATTTGTACCCCACTCATATAATTAATTTGTCATAGATCAATATTTGCTAGTTTTTGATGCATCTAATACTTATTTAGTGAAACACCTGCTTATGCATCTAGGTGCTTCTACCTTAATTACCTTATCACAAGTAGGAAACACTCTCTCCACACCCACTTAAATATTTGCATTCATACATACCTACAATATGTTGTGAAGTCATTTGTTGCTGGTGTTCTAAGTGTATCTATACCTTGGTTTAGTAGTCTACTGCTATGATCCTATTCCTCCAACCGTTCTATATTCTGTTGTCATAAACGTACACTCACTTGATATACCTTGGCTGTTGTTAAATGGTTGAATGTTTAATCTTTATTACATGTGATATCAGCCTTGCTTAAACTGTTGTCTGTGTTTATTCCTACTTTAATTGCTTATTACCTTTCTCTGATGACATAATCATACATACCCTTGCACACACTTTTTGAACTGATCCCTTGAAGGATTAATACTGACCTAAAGTGCACATGCATATTGGGTTAAAAGTTGATGTTTATGCTCCTAATGCTCTAACATTTGAATATACATCTGCTCATCTAAACACAGTGTCACACACTTTAGGCTCACGTTCTAATTCAGTACTCAACTCATTATAATTTGCAAACTGTGGGTTATTTGGTTTACATGTTTCTGATATCTTGCTCACACTCACCATACATGATTGGATGATGCTCACGGCCTAAATTGGCTCACCTAATCAGCCTTTAATCTTTTTTCACTTCCTATACATTCTATGCTTATGGGCTAAATAATCATGGTTTAAGTGCTTTATGTTTAATGTGATAATGGTATAACACATTTGTGGTTTAATGATTGATGGTTTAACACACATGTTCATGTTCTATCTTATCTTTTAAACTATCTTGTAAGCACACATTCACATCATCCACTTCATATGTTTATGTCTTTACATCTGCTAAAGTTCCATTTGTATTCTTTTCAATATTTCATTACATGCTTTATGTTACATGGTTATATCTTTTAAGCTATCTTATTATGTGATGAATGTTGATGCTCTAAAGACATTTGCCTACGCTCATCAGTTAATCTTATGATGTTCCATGGTGGAATAATATTTCATACAAGCACTCTTTTGAGCATTTTCACTCATTGCCTTACGCTAAAAAAGATAAATCAAAGTGCCTAAAATTTATTTAAAACGAACCCAACCTAAAGATCCATCCGAGGATCCTAACAAAATTTAGAAACATTTTAGAGTCTTTAAACAACTGCTTTTGCCATCTAAAACTCATGAGGCTACTTTTGGGGAC
Source organism: Picea sitchensis (assembly GCA_010110895.2). Classification (NCBI taxonomy): domain Eukaryota; kingdom Viridiplantae; phylum Streptophyta; class Pinopsida; order Pinales; family Pinaceae; genus Picea; species Picea sitchensis. The sequence goes on along the minus strand of SNQJ01S0073232.1, from coordinate 68,478 downwards.
GTATGGGACTCATCTCACGATTTCAAGGATCTCTCCTCCTGGGACTAACAATTTCTTATTGTGGTTAAGTGACGGGCTGACCTTGGAATTTAGGCTGGGGGTAAAAGCCCAAGATCTTGAGCAATCGATTATTTCCATAAGGGAGCTGAGACACATAATATAATAGGGGTGGGATCTAAAATCTAAATAAGAACACCAGCTGCATAGATCACACATTTGGTGTATGTCAGAAGTAGATGTGTTGATAGGTAAAATACACTTGTGATAATCTCATTTGATATATTTTTTTTATGCAACGTTTGTTTATGCTTTCATGGTGTTGTGGTTATCTCATCATTTGAATATCTTGTCAATAATCATTGTTGTAGGATTGCAGGATTGAGTATCCCACTTGGGGAGGCATCACCATTGCATCCCTGAGTGCTTTCATGGTTAAGGCCAGTAGTGTGCCCATGGGAGTAAAAGCCACCAAGTACAAGCCATTCTAGGGTGTGATTTGTATATCTTGTATATATCTCCTCAGACATCTTTTTATAACTTTGTAATAATCAGGAGTAATTCTAATATCGTGGGTTTGGGTAATTTGATTTTGTTTGTAATACTTGTTGTAACGAATAACCCTTAAACATAGTCGACCCTATAGCCCAACATTAGGCACTAGTCTTAGTTGACCAGGGAAAGGGTCACCAATATAGATTTAAACTTGTACTTGCATTTCAGCCTGTCATATAGGCTAGTTTTCCCTTACTATAATCATTAAAACTAACTCCTAGACATTGTAAATAAATTAACTTAGTAACTAGGGACAACTCCCCTGGGCTTCCCTAGGAGGTTTCCAGACTCAAGAAGTTCCCCTGCCAAGGTGACAGTGTGGGCTGGTGCTTAGACATTGTGTCTCCGAGACACACTAAGTGAGCCTACTTAGCTCACGCTTGCAAGTGTGCATTAGGGCTTACAATGTGCCTTTAGCCCCTTCTTCCACAAGACAAAATAAATCTTCAAAGGTCATTCCGATGGCCGTGACTAGGGGAATGGGATGATGAGCGGGTATAAGATGTAAAGATGATAAGATGGTGGGGGCGGACGATGACTCACAGAATCCCCCTTGGTGGCTAACCAAGACCCATGAATATCAACTTGTTAAGTTACCCAATCAATCACACCCCAACAATGGTCAAGTGGATTAGCAAGATCCTAAAGCGGCCATCGAAAATGAAAGGAACCTAATGCATATAAGAAGGTTATAGCAATCAAATATGACACATACCCACATTTACCCTGACCACCACTCCTCATGGAGCAAGAGTCCCTCCATGCCTTTTCCAAAATGGGTGGTGATGGAAACTGCCATCACTGACAGACAAGTTCCACTGAGAAAGAAAGACTGGGCCCTCTAGGTCCATGCTTAAGTCAATCCCGCTCTAGGTATTCCATGTCTGGGACTATGTGGGCCTCGAGACACAATCTACTTAGTTATCCTTAGATATCCTGGGATAACAGAGATTCTTAGGAAGAAGATGCATGGTGGAGGTCTGTTTGTGAAATCAGCAGACCAAGAGAGAGAGGTTGGTCATTCCTTTGTTGCCTAGTATATACCTTGGAATTCTTGTTTTCCAAATTTTCTCTGATTTTGGTCAAGGTTATTTATCACCTCCATCCTAGCCTTCATAGTTTCTTCCTCTATGCCTTCTTGATGTTCTTCAAGTGTAACATTAAGGCAAATTTGAGGATTTTCGCAATGGTATGGTTAACTATGTTCACTTGGTCATGATTACCATTGTTGAAATGACACTCATGCCCCCAATGTGACTCTCCAATCTGAATTGTAAGCACCAAGGGTTTTCATCACATTTTATGGGGATAAATTATTGGGAACCTTTTGATCATTCTTTGGTCTAAAAAACTTGGTTCCCTTTCTAAAATTTCCCCTTGTAAGGAACCCTAGGAGCTTGTTGTTGAGTTCTTTCTAGGTTGACAATCCTATTCATCATTAGTCCTTGGGTTTTACCATGCCCCTACAAATGCCAGGAACTTTGCCAAGTCAGTGCTAATGTCCCAGGCTCTAACATTGTGATTCATCTTTAGGTTTGAGGCACTCCACAGATTCTTTTGGGCTGAAAAGGCCCTAATTCTTAGATGATGAAAGGTTGTCTTCAATCCTTGTAGCTACCTCTTGGGCTTCTTGCATTGTCTGAGGGTCTTTATCTCTGAGAAGACACCCTAACCGTCTCATAAAGGTTTTGCATAAATAAAGAACAAACTATTAGATGATGATGGCTTTACTGGGGATCTTTTGCATCAAATTTTCCAATTTGTCATGGAATTCTCAGCTCATTCTATTGTTTCATGAGGTTATTTAGCCTTATCAACCACATGTTGGGGTCTTCCTCGACACTCCATCGTTTGAGGAACATCTAACCCATCCATGGTTTTAATACTAACATCAAGGAGACCATTTTATTAGCTGCCTAGCCATCGGAGGGTATCAGAATAATTTCATAGCTAGATCCCTCAAAGATCATCACCATGGGATGAAGTTCTAAAAAGGCCCATAAATTACTCATATGATCCTAGGCACTGACTACATCATCAAAGGGAATTTAGCAACCACTTTCACATACTTCGAGGGCATTTGCGAGGGTATCCCAAGACATCTGCCATGTAATGGTTTGAAGAGCTTGGATGACCATTGCTTTTTGGTTATTGGTTTGCTTTGGATTAATCTGTCTGAGTTCTTGCGCTAGACATCGTGTTCAATGGAAGATTGCCTCCAAACAATGATTTACTATAGGAGAGTTTCAGGAAGGCTTTCTTCTAAAGGACTGAGGAGGGTTATTATACCTCCTCTGGGTTTGTGGAGTCGCTAGATAGTCTTCTTGAAACTATCAAAGGATGAGGGATCACCCTTAGTGGAGTCGTTGTAAGCTTTGCAAAGCAAAGGCTTTGGGAGGAAAGGCTTACCTAAAAGTGTCGTCTTTAAGTAGAATTGACCTGCTTGTTCTAAGAACGACCAAATGTTATCACACAATTTGTACTTGTCCAAAAGGAAAAGGCTAAAGGAAGGAAATTTGGCGTAACATGAGGTTGTCCCATCACTATCACCTTAATAATACACCTCTTTATATTTAGGCGTGAAAGTCAGGGGAGACGTCCTCGGTGAACTGGGGTTTGAGAAGGCAAGGTCAAAAAAAAGGCTAGATAAAGATCCCCTCTCAAAATTCACCACCAATCAGAAAGTATGGCTAAACAACCAACAAAAGACAATAATAACCAGAAATGTACATGCCTAGAACAAGACAACAAGAAAGCAAGAAAACACTATTTTGCACTGATGTTAGTGCTTCAGAAACCTTGGACTTGTCAATGAAAGCAATAAGTGTATATAAGATGAAGCAAACATAAACAGCAACAGCAATGTATATATGATGATGGCTTCACAATTTATGCCTTAAACAAGCCTCAAAATGACCCAAAATGATAACCTAACAATAGCAATATACTAGCACATTCTGTCGTGGCTAATGAGGCAATGTAAAAACTAACTTCAATAATTCTTTAGAGCTTTACTGCTGTAATATGGCTGTAGCTTACTTTTGTAACAACAAAGAATGTTAGTAGATTAGTCTAATCTAGGGTTAGGAAAGGCTAGCAAATAGCTTGAGGTATAAGATTTTAGGGTTGTTCCTCAATCAATCAAGTATAAGGTCTAGATCAGTGTCTTTAGGGCCAATGGAGTCACTTTTTGGTCAAGAACAATCTTGAAGGAAACAAATGATAATATGTGAACTAAGAACAAGAGGGATGATGGCTTGGAGGTGTTGGTAACCCAAGGCCTCAATCACCAAAACCCTAGAAGGAAAAACAACTACTAGGAAGCAGCTTAACCCTAGGTCCTAGCGATTTTCCTTCTTCTTCAGTTCAAGCTAAGATAAATAAAGGCTTGATGAAGCAAAATGATTTTGAAAGTGTTAAAGGTAGGGCTCTAGCAATACGCTTCTATTATGCTTCAATGGATAGGTTTCTAGCAAAATCTAGTATGTGGATAGCTATTGAGATAAGGACAATAACATGTGCTTAATTCCTATGGTTTTATTCTAGCAATTTCATGGTTCAGTAAATGCAATGTAAAAATACTATAACCATTCAAAGGAAAGAAGAATTCCAGAACTTCACTAACATTCACCAAGAATAATCTAGCAAATACCCCTAGTTGAAGACTTTCCACCAAGAAAATGCCAAAAACACCAAGATAAGCCTCCTCCAGAGTTGCACACCACTAATTTCAGCCAAAGTCTTAAAGAGCTAAATTTCAGACCTCACTTAGGAGTGAAAGAACATGAAAAAATACAAGGGACAACTTATTTATACAATCCAAATGACCTTTAATTACTAAATTAGGTCAAAAAGGCCCATATGGCTACATGAAAACTAATTGTACAAATTGTCAAATAAAACCCTAATTTTATCTTTTGGGACTGCCGTCATGCCCCTCCTAGGGTGATTTTATCCTCCTTGCTAGAACGCTATTCTCCAGTGAAATGTTAAATTAAACTCCTCAAGAATTGCCACACGCTAAGCAAAGTCAGCCTCAAGCTGTGCTACAATTTCAACCGGTGGACGCTAAGATCCAATGATGGATGTCAAGGACCTTCAAGGCCAACATCATGGTGGAGGCAGCACCCCGGGTTCGGGGTCCTGCAAGCTATCTCTGGAACGCCCTCTCTTTCCTCGTAAGCCTCTGTATATGTATGCCCTTGGTCATCTCAACATCCATCCGGGTGGGATTTTTGCCCCATGGAGGTCCGAAATGACCATCTCCCCATGTGCACCAACCCCCTGGTACCTGTCCGCCGAGCATAGTCCTGCACATCAAAAAAACTACACCCTCCATGGGAACATAAGTCACAGGGATCATAGTATGTCAATCACATCTAATAATCAAGTTAATTAAAACATGCATAAAACCCCCCTTTCCGTGACCAAGTGCTTAAAGACTATGCTATTCTAGCTGCCTGCTTGGAGAGGGTTTCGTGTCCTATTGGGCTAATTCTCCTTAGATGTGGGATGTTTGTAGGTGAAGACCAATCTAGGTCATGGGCGCATGAGGTGGTATGGGATGTTTGGGCAAGGTGCAAGTGGATGACAGTGGAAATGTAGGGCTTGGACTGGGTGCCTCCAAGAGGGTGAGCCGTGACTCCTGTCATGGATGCAAATGCTCTCAGCCTCCATTCAATTCCTTTTACTTTTTTATCTTATTGCTTTTCAAGAGAATAGTTGGGGACACCGCTCAAGTGACCAAAGGTGATAGTGTTACCCACAAGCATTTCACCTGAGATGAGAAGGTCGGCTTGTGATGAGACCTCTCCGGGTTATGCCACCAAGAGCCACTACCTTGGCTGCAGACCGTGATGACAGTAGTGTCATAACGCTACATGCCCATGGACCTTAATAGTCAGTTCGTGATGAGACTTCTATCCACTCAACAGTCTTGAGTTTTATCTTTTTATGGTTCCCCTTTTTCTTGCTTCAGAAGCCTTTTATTGCTTTCTAGGGATCCCAGCGGCATCTCAAAGTTTGATCTCTGGCTTTTTATTTAAGCAAATGCTTACCCTCCTCGGCCTTTGAAATCTCTTCCCACAAGGCAAGGTACAACCCTTACTATCTTGCAAACCCAATGCCCGAACCAAACCAATGCAAGGGATAGATGAGAGGGAAGATGATGAAAGTGATAAGTATGGTGGGAAATGGATCATGACCTTTCATGAACCCACCGCTGGCAACTCACCTAAGGGAACCAACTTGTTAGGGCATTCTCGTCATCCCCCGTGTATGGACAAATCAAAAGGCATAAAGTCCAAGCACACGCCATGAAGCAAAAAGAGAATTAAATGCATATTCAAATGTTTTGAGAGAATCGAGGACACATACCATGATACCCTGACCATTACCTCATGGAGCAAGATCCATTGTCACTGTGACTAGGCCGAGTGGATGGATGTTGTTGCTTCTCGCAGGATGGAGGCTCAAGAAGAAGGATGGGCCTCTCCAGATAGGCTCACTCAATATGGCTCTCGAGCATCTATGAGCAGGGACCTCGTGGGCTCTAGAGCACTTCTTACATTCTTGTAGGCTAGGATAACACATCCAATGTCACCTCATGTAGGTCCCAAGACTTCAAGGGTGACTAGGTCACTTAGGGAGGCGATCCCGGACCCTAAGGGGTTTGAGATGGAGATGGAGGGAAGTGAAAATGAAGCCCCCCGAGAGATCAAGTCTAAATGGAATGAAAGGATAGGGAGAGATGCTCAGGAGTCAAGTAATGATCACTCCACATGTATAGTATTTCTGGATGATTGTACCAAGCCAAAACACAAGAAAACACACACCTTGCAGCGACATATGTTAGTCGGATCAGCAAGTTAAGCTTGTTGTCCCTAATTTGCAGCAGTATATATCAGCAAGTAAAACATCTAAAATCAACATGTAAAGATCTAGACTAGTTATTTAAATCAACAACGCAGTTTTAACAATACAAACATAGGCTGAAAAAGGGGGACTTAAGGAGGTAGATTAGATGGTTGTTGTAACAAGTGTTTCAGAAAATTGCAGTCTTATGGCTATAGCATTCAATGGCATTAACAAACAACAAAATTAACCATGAAAAGTTTCCAAGAACTACCTCAAAAGATGTGCCCTAGTTAGTGGAGTAAATGAGAAAGTTAGAGATCTAGTCTAGGGTTAGATTAAGATTTATGAGAGTATTAATAACTAGGGTTATGGAACCCTAATGGCTGTAGGTTAAAGTTTGTAACAACAATTAGAGTGTTGGGAGAGAGGGGACGCCCTAGTGGGGGAAAACTCCTCTCAATGAGATAAATCAACTTCAAGCAAGAGAACTTTCAAAAGGTCAAATATTGCCTTTCCCGAGGCAACAATTTTATATCTCCAATGCAAAAAGAGTATGATTAGTGCCTTTACTATTGGGTTAATGGAGTCACAAGGAGCTTAGAGAAGCTACCTCCTTGGGGGTGTAAGCCCTTTTACTCCCCAAGGCAAGTTTCCCTCAGCTAGGTTTTAAGCTAAGAGGGTTTATGCCCTTATACTTCTCTTAACAAACCCTTAATCAATGAGATGAAGCAATAAAATGATGAAAGCTATGGTGGGGGTGTATGCCCTTATACTTCCCACCTAGCTCTTAGCATAACAATACTTGAACTTGAAAAAGTGATAGCATAATAGTAGAAAACCATACCAAGATCAAGAGAAATGCCAAGATAAATCACCACAAGAGCTACAAAGCATCATCCAAAGCTAGCGCTAGGCCTCCTCCATCAACCATTTATAAAATAACCATAAGACAAGTGCACAAGAGATAAAAGAGCCAAGGGGGGCGAAAATTTCAGACCAAGTCTCTCACAAGAGAGAGAGTTATGACTCAAAATGAGATCTCATGATCTCTATTTATACAAAATTTAGCTAACATAGGTTGGCAACAAAATAAGTAGTAAAACACAAGATTAGGGATCAACAAGCCTAATCTTGCCCCCTTAACACAATAATATTAAACAATTCACTTAAAATTTCATCTTATGCACAAATTAAACTGTAATCTAGGAGGACGTCACCCCTTTAGGGGAGGTTTTGCCACTTTGAGGAGGTCGTTGGTGTTGGAGAAGCATGGATGGGCCTCTAAACGCCATGTGTCAAGCATCTAGGTGAAGACCCTCTTCTCCTCAAAACGTCCAAGTGTTAATGAGTGGTAACTCACCACCAAGCCCTAGCCCCCAATATCATGACGTCATGCTCAAAAGTGGGACATTTTGCCCCTCCTGGGAAAATCGTTTGGAAAGCAATGGGTGGTCTAGGTCGTCCAAGTCATCATCAAGGCCGTCCAAGTCATCTCTATCTCATTTGGCATGCTGGCCCCTGGCATCCAACCTGTGGGCTTGTAGCCCCATGGAAGCCCAAGCTAGGCTTGTTCTCCCAAAACTGTCCACCAGCTAGGTCTCGCAAAGAGAAACAAACATGCCCTCCAAGGATCTCAAGTCATAACATCATGATAAGTTAATCCAATCAATAAATAAGCCATCTAAGCATGTGCATCAAAGATCACCATATCAAACAATTAACATCTCAAAGACACTGTGCGACTTGTCAAGCTTAAGTATGGGAGGGTTGACGAGGTGTCCTATTGGGTAGATCTTTCTCTAAGTCAAGGAGAGCTTCCAAGAGGTACCTCTCTCAGCCATGTAAAGTGTGTGAGGTGGATGGGGTCAAGACTCAATGGGCATAGGGTTCATGACATACTAGGGGTCGTAATGTCTCATTCATGGGTGCCTTTGTAGAGGGTGTGTGGTACCTGTTGCTGTCCTTATACACATTTGCAAACACGAGTTAAGTCCTGCTCACTTAGTGTGTCCTTGGAGGCACAATGCCTAGGTTCAAAGCCCACGTCGTCACTTTGACTTGAACCTCTTTCGTCTAGGCTTACTCCTAGGGAAGCCAAGGGGGGTAGACCCTAGTTACTATGTGAGTTATTAGATGAATTCTAGGAGTTAATTTTAGTTTATTAAAGGCAAGGGGAATTTAGCCTATATGGCAAGCAACATTGCAAATGCAAATCTTTAAATGAGAATCAAACCTTTCCCTAAGGTCAACTAAGACTAGTGCCTAAGGGTTGGGCAAGGGGTCAATTAGATTATACAACAAAGAATTAAATACAAATATACAAGATATAAACAATGCTATAGGATACAACAAGAAATTATTACAAATTGAAGCATACAAATTGAATATGGGAAGATAGCTTATAATGAACAAGATGAATTAGATGATTGCACAATATATATAAGATGAGCTTAAGAATAGTCAAGAAATGTTCAACTTACATCAATACATGAAATAATTGAAACATATCATAAACAAAACTTTGTGAAAAGGAGTGACCACTTTAGATGATATTACAAATATACAAAGAAAATTAGATTCTAAACCAATCACATGAGATACCAAAATGGAGATATTGCTTGAAATACCCAATTATATGAAAATGTAAATTGCCTTAAAGTGAGATTGTAAGAAATGAAAGCTTGCTTGAAAATGACTTGCTTGGAAAATAAATCACACCACCATGAGATTGCTTGCAAAATGAAATTGAGATGCTATGTAGTGAGATAAATTACTTTGAAATTGAGATTGCAAGTGTTGTGAATGTAGTGGGGTGTAGCTTGATTTTAATAGATTTTAGGTGTCACTTTGATTAGGGGGATTAGACGTGAAAGATTGTATCCTACACTATGTGACTACCCCAAGACCGTTATCCCTTTAACCAAAAGGAAGTACTGGGTGCTCAATACGTAAGGCAAACAAGGCCTTACCCTAGCTCCATAGGTCAAATCCAAAGAACAAGGTACTCCACCCGGGGGACACCTAGTGCCGTGAGATCATCCCTGACCTAGCCTGAGTTTCTTTCCAAGTCTTCTTTTTTATGGTTAAAGCAATAAGTGGTTGGATGCCTAATTACTACCTCCAACCTTTGCCCTTTCTTGTCACCCAGGATCCAACTAAGTGGCAAGGGGAGAGAATACGTGGTAAAAGTTGGGAACACAAAGATTACTTGAGCAATGATTTTAAATTTAAACAAGCCTTTCGTTATTGCAAGGATGGCTTATGCCAATTTGCAAGATGGGGCAAAATAAATGAATTGAAATGTTTTATTACTTTTCATTAAACAATAAATGAAATTAGTTTGTAGCTTGCTTTAGGAAATAGATGAAACTACAACCCCACAACTACGGTCATGTGGAGGCACAATGCCTACCTTTTGACCAATATGGGTGTAAATAAAGAATCAAAAGTTAAAATTGCTTGAAAAAATTAAAATAACTTGAAAGAAAAATAACCACAACAATGGCACATGTGGAGGCACAATGCCTACCTTTGGGCCAAAGTGGGTATTATAAAAAAAGGAAAAATGACTTAGAAATAAAATGCAAACCCCACAACAATGGCTCAAGTGGAGGCGCAATGCCTACCTTTTGGCCAAGGTGGGTGTAAAAATGGAAAGCAAGAAAGTAAATCTAAACTATTACAATATCAGATTTTTTTATGTAAATTTGCAAGAAGGCACACCCAGGAGACTCTCAAGGGTGGCTTACAATTAATTTAGAAGAGTAGAAAGAAGGGGGACTTGATGTCCAACCTGAAGATGCCTTTGGGGCTAAATCACTTGTAACAACTCTCCCTTGATGACAAAAATCTGCATAAAATTATCAAGGGATATTTTCTAAAAGATGCTACAAAACCATGAAACTTGTTAGATGGAGTTAGCCCAATAATACATAATCTTTAATAGAAAATTTGATATTGATTATGAAACCTTTAGCATCTATTCTATGTCATAACAATATGTGGAGATGAGAAAGAAGTAAAGGAAACAAGGTTAGATAAATATTAAAACTTTGGAAAGCTAAAGAGAGTTGGCTTTCCACTCTAAAGCCAATCCTTCAACCCCTTATTGAATCCCAAGTAAGCTTGCCTTTTGCTACACAAAGAAAAATGGAGGTGAGAGCATCCAAAGAAGCTTGCAAAATACTTTCCAAACTAACTAAGGAACTACCATAAAATCAATAGCAATACTACTACTAATAGCACCCAAGCAAAATACTTTGCTTGAGTCTCCAAATGTAAACTAGTGAAAGCAAAATATGAAACTAAATAGAAAGATATCACCTCAATAACACACAATGGAGACACCAAGAAGACTTCCAATGCACACCATAGATTCTCCAAAGCTTCTTTTATTATCCACCAAAATGTTGCTACAAATACTTGTAGCAAGATTTACACATAAGAGAGCACATGAGAGCATGAGAGAGAGAGGGAGAAGAGAGAAATTTTGGCATAATAGACTTGCTATGAGAATAGATGGGAAAATGAGGAGGAGAGGCCTCAATTTATAGGAAAAGGTGAGGAGAGAGCCCACTTGGATGGGCTCTGTTGCCGTCCTTATACACACTTGCAAACGTGAGCT
>SNQJ01S0073231.1:0-11165 GCA_010110895.2 Picea sitchensis | reverse complement strand
GAAGGAAAATATTAAAAATTTGAAGAATATTGTCCAAGCATGCAGCGAAGCCTACTAAAAAGGGAAGCACTGCTCAAGAGGCTCAGGTAGATAGGTCACGTAGCAGGTGGTACTAACAAAGTACAATACCATAAATTAATTCTCAACTCAATGTTCCTAACAAAGCAACAATTTGACGAACAAGTTGAGATATTTAAAGGGTTATCAGTTGAAAAGTTTTATGGTATACTCGAATATAATGAAGACGACATAGACAATTGGCTAGTGGACTATTCCATGAAGAACCAAGATATTGAGGAAGTATTACATGGTATTTCCCTTGATTTAAGAGACTTGGAAGGCAATCTATTCAACATTAAAATCTAGCATGAGATAAACATCACACCAATGAAAAACTATATTGAAGAATGGTTCAAAAAAGAAATCGACAAATTGACCAACGAGGGGAAAGAAACATTTGAGACGGTTCCTGTAACCGTTAATGAAGACAATAAAAGGACAGCAGCAAGCAAGTAAAGATAGGAGAGACCATCATAGTAAGTTTATGTTGATCACATCTTTCTTTCTTTATCAGTTCTTTCATCCAGATACTCCGCTTCTTTGACTAGAAAGGTTTAACCGAAGTCTGATAACTTCTCCATGTCTTATTTCCAGGTCTTGTTGTTCTACTATCGCCCACCATCCTCCTTCTACAAGATTATTTCTTGTTTGTATTTTCTTTATGGTCCATGGGAGCCCCAATCCCAGTCCTAAGGACAAACGCATTTTAAATTTCAAGGCTTTGTAACAGATTATATATTTTTTTCATAAATTTCAAGACAGCTATTTTGGGATCAATTTTAATTGTGCTTTGTAACTCTAAGTTTTGAGTATAAAGTATTTGAGATTTATCTATCATTATCTTTATTTGAACTTCCCATGTGTCCACTCTTTTAAAGTTGTCTTATGCATGCAGACCGTCTTCGTTTTATTTTATGTGATCATAAATCTTTAGTTTAACTATGATGGAAGTGAGAAAATTTTGTCTATATTTTTGAAGTGTATGAAGTGTACAGTTCCTGGTCATTTCTAAGGAACTTTCTTTAAAAAGAAAACAAAACATTTTTCTTTCTTGTTATTTTTCTTACAATCTTTATATTTCTTTGATCACCACGTCGGACTTCTACAAAGTCCCATATTTTGAAGATCTAGAGTCCCAAGAAAATATTAAAGTAAAGAGGAGTACCACCTCTATAAAAACGTAGGGGGATTTGTATCCTTGTGAGGTTTCCATTTCGGTCCTAACTGATTCAAGCGTCAACATTTTTGGCGACTCCACTGGGGAATGAACTGAAATTTGAAATCTGGTGTAGCTTTTTTTGAAAAATACATGACTTTGCCACAGACTAATCAGCCCCACCTAGAAATTGGATTGAACAATCAATGAAGCATCTTACATCAGTTATACAATCTAGTAATAATGATAGTCGAGACCCGAGAAGAATTAGAAATGTCCTGGCAGATCTTAGATTGAGAAGAAGAAAGAGAAATCCTCCAGAGACAGAGGAGAGATGAGCGACAAGACCGAAGAAACCAAAGGCTAGCTAGAGTAGCACAAGGACAAGGTCAGGATTGAATTTAGACGAATAGAAGGGACCCATTAACAAAAGTAAAAGCAAGCAACTATGTATTCTAAGAAGTGGAAATCATATCCCTGGAACATATCCAGATATGGCAGAAAGAAATGAAAAATTGTGAGACGAACCACATGAAGAGAGACAATGAGGTGGAATAGGTGCTGCAAGAAATCAAGAAAATCGAAGAAGAATAAGAGATTCCCCTTTAAACCTTATAGGTGAGCAACATGACCTCCATGTTCTCCCCAAGGGTACCTTGAAGGAATTTTCTAGAGACGGTACAACCAATGCAAAGAGGCACCTTAACTTATTTCTTGATGTTTGTGATTTTCATCATGTTGAGTATGACGATGTCAAGGTAAGGTTATTTATTCAAACCTTATCAGGAAGAGCGCATGAATGGTATACGACATTACCTAGTAGATCAATTGGCTCATTTAATGATCTCGAAGCCATGTTCATCACTATGTTCACCCCTCCAATTTCTTTTCATACCATTCTCACCGATTTCACCCAAATTGATTTGAGGAAGAATGAAAGAATACGATATTTTAATCTTAGGTTCAATAAAACCTTGAGTAATATTCCAAAAGATAAAAGACCTAATGACCCATTCATACTCGGTTGTTATAAGAATGCGATGCCCCCAAATGTGAAATATGCTATCAGAACATCCCAGATGGATAACTTGGAGGAAGAAATGATTAAATCCACTGATATGGAAGAAATTATGATTGAAATGGGTGTCGACCTCGACATTGTACTGGGAAAAGTACAAAGGCAGCTAGGAGGATTATGTATTGATAATCAAGGAGCCTCTAGTTCAAGAAAGAACGAAGACTTCAAACCACAACTAACCCAAAATCAAACAATTGGAGGAGGATTTTTCAAGGGAACCATACCGGATGTGAAGGTAGACCATGTTGCGGCATAAGAAACCAAGCAAAGAATTGAAATTTCACAAATGAATAGAACTATCAAGTAAATGCAAAACGAGATAACCATACTAAGAAGGGGGGGTAATTATGTAGCAAATCCGAGAATGAAGGTACCAGAGCAAAGAAGGAACCCTCCCCAAGAAAACAGAGTGAGGTTTGAAAACATGGATAATCCGCAAAGACCAAGGGTTCCCAGGCATCCAACCCCCATTGTAGTTGTTTTGGATGATGTATATGATGAGAAAATGGTTAAGCATGAGAACTATTATTCACTTGATGAAAATTCTAAGACTGTACAAATGGATGGATGCGAAACGTCTATGCATATATTTGAAGAAGGCAACAATGTCCCCAGCTCGCAAGAAAACGTCGTCGGGACAAGAGGATTTGTAAATATATCCAAGAATAAAAATGATTCTAACAAAGAAAACCAAAAAGAAGAAGAAAAAAATGAATGAGAAAAGGGCAAATGAGAAAGTGACGGATAGCATTGGAAGTAAGAAGCAACACCTTATGTAAAACTCCACTCAAATCACATACAATGTTGTAGAGGACTTAAGTAAACTAAGGATAACTCTTCCTTTTACAGAAGTGGTGAAGATTCCCCAACAAAGGGAAAACATTTTGAGATTGTTGGATGATCAGTCTGAAAAAGAAGAAGTTGTTGTTACAAGTTTGAAACAAAGCCAGAATAAATCAACCGCCAAGTTGAGAGGTAAAATTCCTCCCTTTTATATTTCAATTGAAAATCATGATGTTGCACTCCATAATTGTTTAGTTGACACTAGCACAACAAATAATATTATGTCACTGGCGATCATGGAGGCATTGGGCCTGAATTGTACCAAATATTATGAGACTGGTGAAAGTATATATGCAATTGATTCCAGACAAGTGCCAGCTTATGGAGAAATCAAGGACTTTTATGCTTAGATCACGGTGGCTCCCCATATTATTACAGTTTTCAATATTATCGTGGTAGACCTTCCTCCAGCATATGGATTTGTTTTGGGAAGAGATTGGTCATCCATGATTGGGGGATACATAATGAACGACGGAAGTTGCATGATGTTGTCGAGCAAAGAAGGAGAAATGATTAAGGTGCATTGTGAACCTAGGAAACCCTTCTCTTTCAAAAAGAAGGATAATGAGTTAATGGAATATTATATAGACGTTGGGATTGGAAATTATGTTATCCTAGACATGGAACACATTGAAATCTTGGATCAAATACAAGACATGGAGAATCAAGAGCATTTGTTTGAAGTTTGTTGGAGGATGTCTTTCGATGGAGCTTGTTTAAGCTCTGGGAGTGGAGTTGGAATTGCCCTTGTAAGTCCAGTTAAGATTATGCATCCACATGCTATCAGAATTGAATTTGCATGTACCAATAATCAGGCGGAATATGAAGCCTTGATCCAGGGAATGATTCTTGCACAAGAAATGAAGATAGAACAACTAATTGTGATTGGCGACTCCAAGTTGGTAATTAACCAAGTCACCTAGAGGTATAAAATCAAGAAGGAAAGACTCAAATTATATTTCAAAAGAGTTAACGAATTGATGGAATATTTCAGATATTTCAACATTTCTTTCATTCCAAGGGACAAGAATCAAAAGGCAAATTCATTGGCTTTGGCAGCCTCATTGTCAAACCCGGATGATATTCAAAGAAAAATATATTTTCAAGTAGAAAGAGTATTCCAACCTTTTGTATCTGATGACCTAGAATATTTACAAGTATTTGAGAATGATGAACAGTTGGAAAAATTATTGTTGAATGATGATGATGAAGACAATCACATACTTGATGTCCCAAAGGATTGTATTCAATCGAAGTCCCTTTTTATGAAACATGATCATGCTAAGAATCTCCTGGAAGAAATTTACTCTGAAAGGTTCAAGAAACAAGAAAGATCAATATTGGAACTGACATTTCCCCAAAATATGTCAATTTGGGAGTTGATTGCACCATTGAGGAGGTTGATCAATATGTTTCATTTCTTAAATAATATCTTGATGTGTTCACATGGACTTATGATGATTTGAAAGCTTATGATAAAACAATATTCCAACATATCATTCCTTTGAGAGAAGAATCAAAGTCGGTCAAGCAAAAAATAAGGATGATGAACTCCAAATTAAAACCTCTGGTAAAGGTTGAATTGGAGAAATTAAAGAAGGCTGGAATAATATATCCCATCAGACATTCCGATTGACGTTCAAAACCTATAACAGTAAGAAAGAAAGCCAGGGAGATCCAGATGTGTGTATATTTCAGGGATATTAACAAAGCAAGCATAAAGGATAATTATCCTTTACCTAACATGGAGTTTCTCCTCCAGCAAGTCACGGGATCAGCTTGCATGTCCATGTTAGATGGTTTTTTTGGATATAATCAAGTCTTGGTTGCTGACGAAGACGAAGAAAAGACGGCATTCATAACACCTTGGGAGACATATGCATATGCTAGGATGCCCTTTGGTTTGAAGAATGCGGGAGTCACATTTCAGAGGGCCATGGATCATGCTTTTAAAGGTTTGATAGGAAAATTCATGTAATATTATCAAGATGACTTGACAGTGCATTCAAAAACAAGGGGTGATCACATTAATCACTTGAGAAAAGTTTTTGACAGATGCATATTATATGGTGTTTCTTTAAATCCAAAGAAATGTTTATTCAGTGTAACTCAAGGAAAACTATTGGGTCATATTGTGTGCAAGGAAGGGATTTATATAAATCTAGAAAAAGTTAAAGCTATAAATGAACTCAACCCCCCCTCATCTAAGAAAGGAGTTCAATCATTTTTTGGTAAGATCAACTTTGTGCGAATATTTGTTCCTGAGTATGCAAGTATTGTGAAGTGGATCAATCTATTGTTGAAAAAGGACCAAAGGTTTGAATGGACAGCGGATACACAATAATATTTCAATAACATCAAAGGGGCAATTAACATAGCTCAATTCCTCATTAGCCCTAATTTTCAAAGGGACTTAATCATCTATTCGTTCGCTACAGAAACAGTTATTTCATCTATTCTTACGAATAGGAGTACCAAGGGTGAAGAACTCCCAATCCGTTTCATGAGAAAAACCCTTCACGATTATGAATTGAGGTATTCAGAACTGGAGAAGCAAGCCCTGGCTCTTCTGAAAGCGGTGGCGCACTTTCGGATGTACATAGTAAATTATCATGTCATTTCTTATGTTCCATCCTTGCCAGTGAAGATGATTTTGAATCAACAATTGAGAGAAGGAAAATGGGCTAACTGGCTGGCGAAGATCCAAGAATATGATCTTGAAATTAAACCTTTAAAGGTTGTTAAAGGACAAGGTTTATGTAAGTTCATTGCAAATGGTGATTGTTTGGATTGAATGATTTAAATTTTAGTAGGAGAACCATTGGCCAATTCAAAATGGTATGGAGACATTGTATTCTACTTGAGATCTGGGAAGTTTCCAGTCACCATGAACCCTAAAGAGAAAAGAACATTGAAGATGAAGTCAAATCAATATGTGTTGATTGTTGATATATTGTTCAGAAGGAACTATGATGGTATATAACTGAGATGTGTTTATGAAAACAGAGCCCAAGAAATAATGAGGGAATTCCATGAAGGAATATGTGTTGGACATTTTTCACCTATGGCTGTTACACATCAAAATTACTCACTTCGATAGTGTCGCAAGTGTCGTCATTACAAGTGTCGCATTTTGCTCACAAGTGTCGCAAGTGTCAAAGAAAGCATACTGCCATAATGCTTATGTCGTACCTATAACGACATCAAAAGGACACTTGAAACACCTCAAACATTTGATTTAGAAGAAGAGGAAAGGTTAATTGGGTTTATCAACCTCTTGCCATTTGAAAGAACCACAAAATTGGAGTTTTTAGAGGAGAGTGCTCCCCTATACCTCTCTCAGGAGTGCTGGCGCCCCCCTATAGACTATCTAGGAGAATTATAACACTTGTTTTCCATTTTGGAGGAGTGTTACTGCTCTTGGGAGTGTTGGCGCCCCCCTATACCTTACTAGGGAGCATTATAATGCTCTGACAGCCCTTTTGGAGGAGCGCTATCTATTCTGGGCAGAAGTTGGTTTGTTGAGAAGAACGAGGGGAAGATCCTCTCAATATCTGAAGGCAATTGGATTTGAATCCTTGTCCAAGCCATGATCACAGGGCAGATCCATAACTAAAGGAGGAAAATCCTCAAAACTTACTCCAAAGATATCTCAAGTAGTTGGGCCTCTCCAAGCCTATATAAGTAGGATTTCTTATGGTGAAAAAGGGGGAAGGATTAGAGGCATGAAACCTATGATCTCATAGGAAACACACAGTGAAGTGGAGGAGAATAATCAGTGAAGTTATTGTCATTTTGATCGTGGGTCTTTTGAGCAAGGGTTAGACAAGGAGGACTTGATGAAGCTGTTGCACTCGCATCTACGGTTGTAAGTTTCCTTTGTTGTTCTCATCTATATAATATGCTTGGCATGTTTCTTTCAAATCTGTGTTTGATCTCACATGAATTTGTCTCTTATAGATAGACCTATTTCAAGCTAATCTCAGTAGAGTAGGAAGTGGTTGTATCTTTGTTTGTCTACAGGGCTTATCGAGGAGTGCAAGATTGGAGCTCAAATCGGACTGTGCAGGGACAAACTCCGGTAAAAAGGTAATTCTTTTCTCCTTCCTCCTCACACATTAGTTTATATAGATCTAAAAGGAAGTCAGTGATCATGATAAGCATCTTCTTTCTTAAGAGTTAAGAGTCTAGCTCTCAAGACGAGATCTACCTATCCGCAGGGAGATTTTCCTTCAACATAAATTGGCGACTCCATTGGGGATGAGTAGAGGTGATGAGTCCAGCATTAGGATGGACTTGTGTTGGTGTACCAGTAGGGTGAATAACCTGATTGACTGGGTAATTCATGGTTTGACCGGATGGTCCCGTTTCACTACGAGGGTCATGAGGTTGAAAGGGTGTCTTTCGAGTGATAATTTATCACTTTTTCGGCCTCGCGAGACTAACATTATGAAAAAGGACAACATTGGAGTCATCTTTAAGTTCTTTTCAGACTCTCTAAAGATGAAAAGATTGTTGAGGGACCTTGTTCTCTTCACGCTCGTTAAAGTATTTGAAGCAAACATCTGTTGAGCGATAGTTTATCTCTTTTTCGGTCTCATTAGACTACTTTACAAAAAAGGAACTGAGAGATTTCTCTTTTAAGTTTTTTTCCAAACTCTATAATCATGAAAAACCTTCGAGTTTTCTGTCTTTGGACTCGTTAAACAAACATCGACAGGCCCATACGGGATCGAACCCTTACTTATTCCAGTTCGTTAAACAAAGGAAGAGGGACTTACCGAAGGTGAGTTATATCGAGCATGTGTTACCCTCCTCGAGCTTGTTAAATTAAAAAGAGGTACTCGTCTATCTGGATGGGGGAAAAATTGAAAGAAGCAAGCCAAGCAGTTTTTGAGAGCATTACCAAGTAACTCTTAGAGTCGCCCTTGAACACGGCACTTTGTCTTTGCACACATATTAATCCACTGAACCTCTGCACTGAACCAATCCTTTGAATTTCTTTTACTCCTTTGGGTCACCCAACAAAAGTCACAATATCCACTGCATTATTTTGTTTTGGTCCGTGTCATGTTTCTGTTGTTGTGCCTCAGTGTTCAAGGGAAGTATCCACCTCGAGAGTCGGCCATCACAAATATCTTGTCTCAATACCTGTTTCAGTCCATGTTCATTTGATCTACCAATTACATATATGTGTTTGTTTTGTGTCGTTGATGGGGGATACATCAAGGCCCTCCTTCAACAAGTCTATTCCTGTCGACTTCAACACATTATCCAGGGACTAGACTTAGAAACCAATTACTACTTTGGGACCTGCATGCCTCAATGGCAGGCCTCCTCACGTTCAACAGTGGGTTTACATCATTGACCTCTGATCGAACAATTCCATGGATGTTTGACCTCAGCTCATCCATTCACATTCGTTGGAATGTACTAGGGTACCTTGGGAATCATTGACATCAATGGTGATCTCCCTCGCACTTGTTAACAGTTTACATCATTGACCGATAATCAAGTGGTTTATGCCATGTTTGACATCAGGACATCTATTCACATGGTTAGATCCGTACTACATCGAGATCGGTATGAAGACCCTGGGTTGAGTGATCACTCTGATATGTACTTTTCCCAGGTTGCGACGGAGTTTTTCTTGAACCATGAAACATATACTATCACATAGATCCACTTTGTATTGGTCGTAGCTATGTCTTGTCATCTCGTAGATCCACTGTGTATTCCTCGTGGCTACGATCAGTTCAGATCATAAGAGTATAGATCCACACTATATCCTCGGTGGCTATACCTTTTATCAATACAATTATGGATCCGCAGTGTATTTTATGGCAGCCATATCTTGCAAGTCTTGATCACCCAAGCATAGGTATGTCTGCCTTGGGTTTGAAACATGTCATAATATTTGTTGGATGTTTGTGTGCAGCTTCTGTCAGGTTCTCTACGTCTATACCCTTGCTTGAAATTCTACAAAGCATTTCAGTTATCATTTCTCATCTTCTAACTTCATACTTTGGGGGGAAATCTGTTACACATCAAAATTACTCACTTCGATAGTGTCGCATGTGTCGTCATTACAAGTGTCGTAAGTGTCGCATTTTTCTCACAAGTGCCGCAAGTGTCAAAGAAAGCATATTGCCATAATGCTTATGTTGTACCTATAACGACATCAAAAGGACACTTGAAACACCTCAAACATTTGATTTGGAAGAAGAGGAAAGGTTAACTGGGTTTATCAACCTCTTGCCCTTTGAAAGAACCACAAAATTGGAGTTTTTAGAGGAGAGCGCTCCCCTATACCTCTCTTAGGAGTGCTGGTGCCCCCCTCTAGACTATCTGGGAGTGTTATAACACTTGTTTGCCATTTTTGAGGAGCGCTACTTCTCTTGGGAGTGTTGGTGCCCCACTATACCTTACTAGGGAGCGTTATAATGCTCTGACAGCCCTTTTGGAGGAGCGCTATCTATTCTGGGCAACAGTTGGTTTGTTGAGAAGAATGAGGGGAAGATCCTCTCAATATCTAAAGGCAGTTGGATTCGAATCCTTGGCCAAGCCATGATCACAGGGTAGATCCATAACTAAAGGAGGAAAATCCTCAACTTACTCCAAAGATATCTCAAGTAGTTGGGCCTCTCCAAGCCTATATAAGCAGGCTTTCTTATGGTGAAAAAGGGGGAAGGATTGGAGGCATGAAACCTATGATATCATAGGAAACACACAGTGAAGTGGAGGAGAATAATCAGTGAAGTTATTGTCATTTTGATCGTGGGTCTTTTGAGCAAGGGTTAGACAAGGAGGAATTGATGAAGCTGCTGCACTCGCATCTACGGTTGTAAGTTTCCTTCGTTGTTGTTCTCATCTATATAATATGCTTGGCATGTTTATTTCAAATCTGTGTTTGATCTCACATGAATTTGTCTCTTATAGATAGACTTATTTCAAGCTAATCTCAGTAGAGTAGGAAGTGGTTGCATCTTTGTTTGTCTACAGGGCTTATCAAGGAGCACAAGATTGGATCTCAAATCGGATTGTGCAAGGACAAACTCTGGTAAAAAGGTACTTATTTTCTCCTTCCTCCTCACACATTAGTTTATCTAGATCTAAAAGGAAGTCAGTGACCATGATAAGCATCTTCTGTTTTAAGAGTTAAGAGTCTAGCTCTCAAGAGGAGATCTACCTATCCGCAGGGAGATTTTCCTTCAACAATGGCCACCGCCCATAAAATAATAAGAGTTGGGTTTTATTGGCCATCAATTTTTAGAGACTCATATGCCACAATAATTAAGTGTGTATCTTGCCAGCAATTTTCAGATAAAATGAAGAGATTTGCGATGTCATTGCAGCCTATAATCGTAGAACAACCATTCTCCCAATGGGGACTTGATGTCGTCGGGCCAATAAATCCAAAGTCAAGCAAGGGACATATGGATATTCTCACCGCTACAGATTATTTTACTAAGTGGCCAGAGGCAATGGCATTAAAAAAGGTTGATTCTGAAGAGTTAATTAAGTTCCTCAAAGATGATATTTTGTCAAGATTCGGTGTCCCAGACAAATTTATCATTGATAATGGTTTGATTTTCATTGGTTCAAAATTTACAGAATTCTATGGAGAATATGGAATTATTATGGGGCAATCATCAAACTATTATCCACAAGGAAATGGTCTTGTAGAATCCACAAATAAAACACTCATTCAGATATTGAAGAAAGTTATTGACAAGAACCAAACGAATTGGTATTTGAAGTTGACTGATGTGTTGTGGGAAAGAAAAACAACTCCAAAAGACAGTACTTGGATGTCTCCATATACATTGGTTTATGGGAAAGAATCAAAAATGTCAGTTAGCCTCGAACTCAATGCTTTGACTTTTGTGGTTAATACAGAAGATGTAGAAGACAGTTCATGTATCTAAAGGAGGATCAACTAGTTGTTGAAATTAGAGGAAGAATGAAGTAAAGCCCTAAATAGAACTTCATAGAGACAACAAAGTATCAAAAGATATTTTGACCAGA